>SJYA01002485.1:5066411-5171729 GCA_006410615.1 Neotragus moschatus | reverse complement strand
GGAAAAACCATAGCCTTGACTAGACGAACCTTAGTCGGCAAAGTAATGTCTCTGCTTTTGAATATGCTATCTAGGTTGGTCATAACTTTTCTTTCAAGGAGTAAGCATCTTTTAATTTTATGGCTGCAATCACCATCTGTAGTGATTTTGGAGCCCCCCAAAATAAAGTCTGACACTGTTTCCACTGTTTCCCCATCTATTTCCCATGAAGTGATGGGACTGAATGCCATGATCTTCGTTTTCTGAATGTTGAGCTTTAAGCCAGCTTTTTCACTCTCCTCTTTCTTGGATGTAAAAATGGGGCAGTACTTCCAAAAATTCTGGGGGAAATCAATAGCTAACCCAGAAGTCAGGTAGTCAGCCAAAATATCAATCAGTCATAAAAACAACATAAAGATATTTTTAGACATATAGAATCAAAAGCTCATTCCTGCCCTGGAGTAAAAACAACTACAAGCCTTTGCCTGTGGCATGACATAAAAAGTTGGGGAGACGCTCAAGGGCCTGCTCTAGATTAAAACAGTAATCTTTGAGTCACTTTTGGAGTCTGAATCCAGTGGACCAATTGTAGAAAAGAAAATTTGGAGACAATTTGGAATTTGAATATAAAATAAGTATTAGAGGAAACCAAGGAGTATATTCTTATTTTTAAACTTATGATAATGGCATTGTGATTATATAAGAAAATGTCCATATTTTTAGAGATGAGTATGCGGAGAAGGCGATGGCACCCTACTCCAGCACTCTTGCCTGGAAAATCCCGTGGACGGAGGAGCCTGGTGGGCTGCAGTCGATGGGGTCACGAAGAGTTGGACGTGACTGAGCGACTTCACTTTCACTTTTCACTTTCATGCATTGGAGAAGGAAATGGCAACCCACTCCAGTGTTCTTGCCTGGAGAATCCCAGGGTTGGGGAGCCTGGTGGGCTGCTGTCTCTGGGGTTGCACAGAGTCGGACACGACTGAAGTGACTTAGCAGCAGCAGCAGCAGCAGCAACAGTGAAATATTCAGAAGTGGAATTTCATGATGTCTGGGACATGCTTTAAAATGGAGTAAAAAAGAGATAGATGGGTTAAACAAATTTGGCTATATCCAGATAATAGTTGAAATTGGATGATGAATATATGAAAGTTCATTATACTATTCATAATTTTCACCTATGTTTGAAATTTTTCATCATAAGACTAAAAAATTTTAAGCATCACCTGCCATTAATTTAGCAACTTCTAAAATACTGACTTGGGAAGCTAAACAAAGATACCTACCTGGCTTTCTGCTTATGATACTATCATAGAAAGGAACACTGTGTAGCCATTAAAAAGCATGGGGCAGATCTGTGTAGACTGAAGTAAATTAATTTCCAAGTTATATTGTTTAGTATAGAAAGCTTGTTTCAGTGTACTGTGCATAATCAATCACTACCTACTGTGTGATAAAAATTGTGGTGGGCAGGTATGGATTCTCTCTGGAATTGGCCTTTCCTATGATACTAGCTTTCCTCTCTCCGTGGATCATTCACCACAGCATATAAACACAGGAGAGGATATTCAGTCTTGAAAAAGCAGAACCAACTCCCTTGACCCTCATTCTCCTCCACTCCCCTATCTTTGGTTCCCCTTTACAGCAATATGCTTGAAAGAGTTTATTCTTACTGTTTTACTTTCCTTCTGTTCGCTCTTGAACCTGCTGCAGTCTCACCATGCCACCATAGCGGCTCTTCCCACGTTCCCCAGGGACTTCCACAATAGTAAATTCAAGGGCACCTCTCTTTTCTTTTTACTTGACCTTCTAGCAGTATTTAATATGATCTCACTCCCCTATTCTTGAAACTGTTTTCATTTGGACTTTGGGACACTCTTAGGGCTTCTCTCGTCACTGGTGTTTCCTATCTCCTGTCTTCCTAACCTCTCAACAGTCAAGGGTGCCAGGACCTATTTCCAGGACCCCTTCTGTCTACTCTGTCTGCTCTTACTCCCTCGTTGTAAGGGAGTAAGAGCAGACATCCTGTCTTATAGCTTTAAACACCTCTCTGTACATATGATGCTCAATTTTGCTTCTCAGCTAAAACCTGTCCCTGAGGCTCTGCATGCATATTGATGTGGGTGGGTGTTTGTACATGCTCAGGATATGAGACTTTTCCAGTTGGAAGTCTGATAGTTCCCTCAAGCTAGATATGCCCTGTACCAAACTCCTGATTTTACCCCAGATCTGCTTCTGCCTCAGGCTCTCCCTTTTCACTTCATGACATCTGTCCTTTCAGTGCTGGCCAGAGACCTTTGTGTCCCTCTCTTTCCTCTTTTCCCTTCCCCGATTCCTTGCCCAGTCAGCATATATTGCCTGCTTTACCTTCAAAGTGTCTCCCAACCCCCTTCACCTCTGTAAGAGTACTGTGTGATTGGGGGCTTCTGTCACTCCACTCCAGCCCCACCTGACCTGGCTGGACACACAGGCACTGAACGTGTTCTCCCTTCCGGGCCTGGTGCAGTGTCATCTGCAGATAAACAGACAGCTCGTTCTCTCTTTTTAGGTCTCTGCTCACATATCAGCTTATCAAAAAGACCTTTCTTACCATTCTTTATAAATTATTTTATGTAAAATATAATCCTGTCCCTCGTTATCCCTTTTGCTTTGGTGCAGAATTCAGCTGTGGCGGCACCAACATGGTGATCAGCAGGAAATACCTTATTCTTAATTTTCACCTTTTCCTTCAAGGTTATAGAATAACCAAGGCATGGACTCTTTCTGCTTGATTTCATGACCTGTGCACTGGACATATCCTTGCTTGAGAATCCTCTATGACTCTCTTTTACCTTTTCAGGGCATGTGTTTTACATCTTCAGTTCTGTTTTGCTCTGAGACCTCTTCCTGTCCCCATGTGCTTTCTGTAAGCTGCTGTTCTTCAGATAGATTCAGTGACAATTTTACTGCTGTTTTGTCTCTTTTTTAGGTCTGTTCTTAACTATATGGTCAGTATAATAATGGATGCACTAGGTGCCTCTCCTCCTTCAACTCCCATCGGTTTATGATTTTCTTTAAATTATGATTCGGATAGCTGAGATGACCTTCATTCATTCAGTGTTAATCCAGTGCCTTGTCTGGGTAGCAGGGTAATAAGCCTTTGTTTTCAAGGCACTGACATCAGAGTGTGGGGAGTTAGTAAGAAAGGAAACACAAGAACAAAATAATTTCAGCTACTGACAAATGCTGGGGAGAAAATAAAACAGGGTAATGTGATAAGAGAGTGAGGGGGTAGAGGTGGTGAGCCACTCTGGTTTGCCTGGCAGAGAGGGCCATTCTGAGGAAGGACATTTGAGCTGAAATGAGAGTGATGAGAAGCAGCCATCTATCCTGCCAGAGAAGGCAACCAGCCCTCCCCATTTGCCAGGACCTGAGACGTTTCTTGACATGGACCTTTGGTGCTAAAATCAGGACAGTCTCAGGCAAACCAGAACTAGTCCAGTCCAGAAAGAGGGATCAGCAAGTACAGGCCTAGCACTCAGGCATTTTAGACGAGGGACAGAAGGCAGTGCCCTGAAAGTGTGGGGAGAAGGGGGAACCGAAGCAGCGAGGTCAGTGGATGTTGGATTCCGTGGGCCTTACCAGCCATTTGAGTTTTGTTTTAAATTTATCGGGAAGCTGATGCAGGGCTTCAGACAGGGAAGGACATGATTTTATTTTCATCCGTAAATGAATCTTTGGCTAATGTAGTAAAACATACGCGGTCAAAGTGGAGAGACCAAGTTGAGAGGCTGGATGGTCACTGGACTTGAGGTGGTGGCTTGGGCCAGGAAGGGAGCCAGAGGGAAGCTTCTTGTCATCACTGGCTGTGTGCTGCTTCTCACTCCTCCTAGGCTCTTCCTCCTCCTTTCAAAATCACTAGTAGCTTTTTCGTCCCAAAGAGATGCTTTGCTAAGTATAGAGGTTCCCAGATTTACAACTTGGGCACCAAAGCTGAGTCCTCTTTGCTTCTCACGGTGCTTTATCAGGTTTTCTTTTCGATATTTTCAAAGCACTTAAACACAATAGCATGACTTTTTTTTCTTAATTTAGCCATTGTTTTCCTTATGGAGCCAGATTGGGCAGTGCTTTTGATTGCCAAGTGATTGATTTTTTAGTCTGGATGCCTTTGAAGGGTCATATTTAGAGTTGTGCAACATAAATAGAGCTACACTTGGTAAACGTGAATCTAGCTGAAGGGTGGGGGTAACGCAGTGTGGGAAGATGTGGATGTGTTCAATTTTAGGCAACACAGGCTATTCCAGCCGAAGTGCTGGGGAGTGGGAGGCAGTTAGAAAAGTTGTGCCCAATCCCAGTAGCAAGGATGGGTCTGTATATAGCAATGTAGAAGTTGCCATGGAGAGGTAGGATTGGATTTGGGTCAGGACGTGCGTGCATGCTGTCGCTTCAGTCGTGTCCAACTCTTTGTGACCCTGTGGATATAGCCCTCCAGGCTCCTCTGTCCATGGGATTCTCCAGGCAAGAATACTGGAGTGGGTTGCATGCCCTTCTCTTGAGTCAGGACACAGATCTGTTTATTCAGCAGAGCTTCAGGTATTTACCGTGTGCTTCATGTGCTGGACATGAGACCACGAACAAGGCAGGCAGAATCCTGGCTCTTGGGGAGGCGGCATTCAGCTGAGGTGGGGTGGAGGTAGAAGGTCAAATAATGAATTAATGAGTGAGATCATTTCAGAGAATGGTAAGTGCTGTGCAGATAACATGACTGGGGGGTGAGTAGGAGAGGGTGGAAGGGATTCTTCTTTGGTAATCATGGAAAGCCTCTTTGAGGAGGTGACATTCTATATATGACCTAAATGATAGGAAAGAGCCAGGCACACATAGGAGGATCTAGGGACAGGGTGTTCCAGCAAAGGTTTTAGAACCAGAGGTGGGGTCTAATCCTAAGCAGGCTCCCATTTAAGTAAGTGGAGATGGGAACCAGCAGATAAGAGGAGCACACAGAGGGCAGGAACTGTCTTGGCTTTGCTCATTAGAAGAGTCCCTTACACATAGGTACATGTTCATGTTGGAAAGAAACAAACCAGGATTGTATTCTACCGCTGAGACTGAGGCAGGACAACCCCAAGGTTTCTGGCAACCATAGCACAGCCTACACAGAAGACAAGGAAAAGCTTGATGATTTTGGTTTTAGGTTCCTCTTGACCATCAAGAATGTTCACTTGTTAGAGGGAACTGAGTTAAGTAGCTGTAAAGCGTTAAGAGGCAGAAATGAGGAAATAGAAACAGCATTTTCAAACTCTAAGAAGCCTTTTTACTTACCTTTTGTGAATGTTGCGTAAAAGCCTCCCCCACCAGGTCCATCCCCCTCTGGGAACCTTGCCTGGCTGTGCTCCTGTTTGCTTCCTCTAGCCTCTTCTCTGTTACCAACTTTTCACTTAGGACTCCTTCACTGCTTTTTATTTGCTTCTGGAAGCCTTTCCACTTCACACTCCGGTTCTTTCTTATTTCTATTGCTACCTCTCTTCACTCATGGAACCAGTTTCTGAGACTCCAACCAGACCCAGAAGCCTGGTCTGGAGCGGGCAGTGGGTGAAGAGGCTGCTTGAGGTATATGTGAGACATCTGACAGTGAATGGAAGTTGAGAAGAGGGATGGTGTTGCCATGGGCCACCAATGTTTTCTTTAAGATCTTGGAGACCTGTGAATATTTGAAACCAAAAAGAAGTATATCAGAGAGGGAGACTGTGAGTTGTGAAGGGGGCAGATGGGAGATAATTGAGGGGGCAATTAGAGAGGAGGCGGAAATGCTTCTTCCTCTGAATTAAGAGGAAAAGAATAAAGGAGGCTGAACACCAAGATTTTTGAGTGGGAAGAGAGACAAGTGGGAGCAGCTTATAGTAAGTGATCTGGGTCTTTTCAGTGATAATAAAAGCCAGGTGGTCTGCTTAAAGCCATACTCAAAATTTGGTGGAAGAATTTTGGAATCACCACCCCAGAGCTTTTGCTGGGTTATAATCAAACGATGAAGGGAGAACTGCCAAGTACCAGCAAGGATCCAGTTGAAGCTGGCATATATTTTTAGCAGACAAAGTCTGCCTTTCTCCACCGTTGCTCTGCCAGTCCCTGAGCAGCTGGGGCTAATGTTGACTGCTGTTATTACAGAGTTTGGATTTTAGCCACTAATTATATTTCAAGAAGATATAATCCTCATAGCTGTACTTAATAGTAAATCAAGACCTGATTGATTTGTTTTCCTCTCATCTTTCTTGTACCTGTCAGAAGCTTGTAATTAGTGAGAGCTGCCTGTGGAATTCATTATGAGGAATTTTTATCAACAACCTTTCGTAGAACCTATTAAACTTGGCTCATTACTTTAAAGAATCTGGGCTATTAAAGATGAAAGCTCTCAAACATCTCATAGCTTCCCTTTTTTCCTCAGCTTCTGTATAGCAATTAGGTTTTGAGGTGTACACCTACTCAGGTACAATTTTGGGAAATGTTTTTGAGTAACCAGGTGACAATAATACACTTCTGAAAGAGAAGTTTGCTCACTGAATGGAAACAAGTTCCATTTAATAACTTCTTTTTCTTTAAATATTAGGTGGAAAATGGTGTATTCATAGCCAACCCGCTTCAGGAGCGCACAATTCTAATGAGAAAAGAGGGCGAGTCTGCAAAAAGCATTAATGAGATGCTCCTGAGCAGACTGTCCCGTTACCGAGCCTCGCCATCCGCAACGCTGGCTGCCCTCACCGGCTCCACCATTTCCAACACCCTGAAAGAGGACCAAGCAGGTCGGCTGCCCTTCACTTATCTCATGATTACCTTGTTCAGCTTCATTCAGCTCTATGCATGTTTTGAGAGTATTGTCTTAGTGCAGTTTTAGGTTTGCAGCAAAATTAAAGGAAGGGACAGATTTTCTGTGTGCCCCCCACCCCTACATGTGCACAGCCCCCCTTATTATCAGCATCCCCCACCAGAGCGGTGCACTTGTCATAATCGGTGAACCCACCAAGACACGTAACAATCACCCAGAGTCCACAGTTCCCCTTAGGGTTCACTCTTGGTGGTGTACATTCCACGGGTTTGGACAAATGCCTAATGACCTGTGTGTGTCATTATTGTATCGCATAGAGTAGTTGTAAAGCCTTAAAAATCCTTTGCACTCTACCTGTTCATCCCCCTCCCCTCCAAACCCTGGCCACCACTGATCTTTAATTGTCTTCGTAGTTTTGCCTTTTATAGAATATCATATAATCAGATTTATACAGAATATAGCCTTTTCATATGGGCTTCTTTCACTTAATAATATATGCCTTTACAATCCCTCCATGCCTTTTCATGGCTTGATGGATTCAGCTTGTGGTTAGTGCATGCTGCCTGTGGAATTCAGGCAGTACTTGTTATTGAGCTCTTACAGACTTACAAAGCAGCTTGCTTTACATAGCTCACCTTTTTGTGTACTTCCAATCATTGTTCATTTTTCTTATTCCAAGCTAATACATACTGTTGTCTGTGAACATGAATTAGCAAGAATCTGTAAGAATTCAACACAGCCCTCTCCTTAATTGTAAATACTTTGTCCTTACTGTTAGTATAAACTATTCTCATGTTTACTATATGCTTCATGAATGTAAAAAATTCACATTTAACATCATCTTCACTAAATATGGGCTTCCCTGATGGCTCGGATGGGTAAAGAATCTGCTTGCAGTGCAGGAGACCTGGGTTCATTCCCAGGTCAAGAAGATCTCCTGGAGAAAGGAATGGCTGCCCACTCCAGTTTTCTTGCCTGGAGAGTTCCACGGACAGAGGAGCCTGTCAGGCTATACTCCATGGGGTTGCAAAGAGTCAGGCAGGACTGAGCGACTAACACTTCCACTTTCACTAAACATTCTCAACCAAGCAAATAAAAAGCAAACCCTCTATGACAGAGATCGATTTTTCTGGACTTTGGCATTTAGTGTTTGCACTGTAATATTTTGAAATAGATAATGTGAGTTTGAAAGTGAAAACAATATAAATGGTATATGCAGAAAAATCTTACTCCTGGTGTATTCTGTTATTTGCCCCACCCTGCCCCCTACAGGTAGCTCTATTTATTAGTTTCTATTTATTCTGGCAAAGTTGTTTTTTTTTTTTAATGCAAAGAGAAATTAAACTGATGTAGAAAGATACATTTATGTATTTTTTATTGTTCTTCTTTTCTCAGTAAAAGGTAGCCTTATAAACACACTGTTCTGTACTTTTAAAGCAAGAATCCTTAACTAGGGTAAGAATTCAGTGTTTCATAAGCATCCTTTCCCAAAGTTTTAAATAACTTAGTATGTGTATCATCATAATTTTCATCAGAGTTTCACGGTCACTTGTGACCCCCCCCCGCCAAAAGTCAAGAACCATTATTCTTGGAGAGTTTTTATATTACATATCAACTACATGAATTTATAACAAATCATGACCTGTAGTAAAAGATAAGGCTAGAAAAAGATGCCATGTAGAGAAAAATGATCTGAATATATGTTTAATGAATTTAATGCAGTTTTATGTTTTCATCCTTTTATATATTGAAATCTTAAGAAAAAATATTTGTGATTAATTCTTTGTGAGACTATCAAATTTTAAATATTTATTAGTCCATATTAGAATTTAAGGATAATATTTTACTTCTATAGGTCTCTATTATATCAAATACAAGTTAGAAATTTATTAATAGTTATTATAACTTGGGTCTTTGGACAATTTGAGTTATAGGCAATACTTTGTAGAGAGCAGTCCTTATTACCTACATAAATGTTTTCTTGATAAGCTGAAGGCTTGATCTGGGTTTGTCCTTTGGAAGAAAATTGAATCCTACTTGCACAATAGAAATGCTAAAGGAATATTTGTTACCTAAGAAAATATGAGTGATATCAAAAAGAGGACTCTGTAGGTGAGATATATTTAGTTCCTCTGAAACTATTATTTGTATTCTAAATATGTGATCTCAATCATTGTACTTTTATGTACATTCTTGATGTATTCATTTAAACACGCTGTTGTTACATAAAAATTCACCAGTGATAGGCTAAGTGAATTTTTGACAATTATTCAACATTCAGATTTTTTATTCTGTGGGTAAACTAATACCTCTTACTATGTTAATAAGGGTATGTCTATTAAAAAAAAAACTCAGTGAAAATGTTATGCTCACAAAGTTGCTAGCTTTTTAGGGTTTCTTACTTATGGAAATTTATGCTACTGGATTTATGTCCTAAATGAAGACTATATTTGCTGGAGGCTTGAAGTTTTAAAAAATGGAATTTAGAACCACAAGCATTCAAAGCAATGACAGATTAGATTTCACTTGTTTCACTTTTCTAATCTAAACCATCTAAAGATTATTTTATGTCTATGTAGGCAGTTATGTTGTATACCCTGACAGCTTCCTAGGTAAAACACTCTGATTGACTTTCTGCTACCGTCATCAATCCTCACTAGACTAATACATAAAAAATCCTTCCGTTCACCCTACATTTTCATATCTGCCAATGAGTAAGGGAAATTAAAGTACATTTTATACCTTTTTAAATTATAAACAATAATTATTTTCTTAATGATAGTTTATGTCACTGATCCTAAAAAAAAAAAAAAAAGAAAATGCATCATGGGTTATAAATCCTGCAGGCATAAAATTATTTTGTGATAGATACTGTGAAAGCTTTTATTAACTGGTTATGGGTTGAAACTTCTGACTGATTCCATGTTTAAAGCTGTTTATAATGAATGAAATATCACAAGCCTATTAATAATTTGTTCTGTATAAAATGAAAAGATCTCTATTGGAGCACAGTTTCCTAGGGGGAAATATAAACAGTAGAATACTTCTTTNATACTGTGAAAGCTTTTATTAACTGGTTATGGGTTGAAACTTCTGACTGATTCCATGTTTAAAGCTGTTTATAATGAATGAAATATCACAAGCCTATTAATAATTTGTTCTGTATAAAATGAAAAGATCTCTATTGGAGCACAGTTTCCTAGGGGGAAATATAAACAGTAGAATACTTCTTTTATTTTGAGATTTGGGCCACATGAAGTTTTATTCCTTTGAAAGACTTTTTAGAGCCATAAGGGCATATTGAGTACCAGGAACACCTTTGAGAAATGTTCAGATCATGGAACCAGGGGGCTTGGGGCCAGGCTATGGAGCTAGAAGATCATTATTTTTATGTTAGCGTATTATTTTTTGCTCTATTTTGTGAATCATAGTATATCCTTGCTAGAATTTGGGGCCCCCTTGTCGTACTCTAATTTGGTTTGGTAATCAAATTAATCTGTTTTTCAACTGTTGTTACTCACCATTTTCATTCCTTTTACCAGCGAATACTAGCTGTGGACTTCCTCTAAAAATGCTTCGGAAGACACCCATTTATACCTGTGGTACATATTTGGTGATGCTGGTCCCACCTCCAGGGGGATCAGGCAGCTCTGCCACCCGATCTCTTTTTGGTGGAACAAGTGGTTTGTCGTCTTTAAAAAGTAAGTGAACTTTATTTATGGCTCTTTTCCCAATTTTTCTCCAACTCTGAAATTTAAGGTTTTTCCTAATAGTCATTTTGCACTTACTCTCTTAAATATTTGTTTGCAAAAGCTCTTTGATAGTAACAAAAAACCCTATCAGTATCATCATAGGCTAGGAGGAATGAAAAATAGAATTTTTGTAGATGATGTAATAGTACACTTCTGAAAACTATTGTCCTGTAAAATTACTCAAAATAATAATGAGGTCAGAAAGATCTTAGGAAATAAAATAATCTGTCATCACTTTATTTATTGATGACACAGCAAGAACTCTACCCACCATAGAGCTATTAAAATAAGTCTATGAGAGAACGAACTTATGGTTTCCGGGGGGAAGGATGGGGGCAAGGGATAGTTAGGGAGTTTGGGATAGACATGTACACATTGCTATGTTTAACATGGATAACCAGCAAGGTCCTACTGTATAGCACAGGGAAGTTGGCTCAATGTTATGTAACAACCTAGACAGGAAGGAAGTTTGGGGGGAAAATGGATACATGTATATGTATGGCTCAGTCCCTTTGCTGTTCAGTTGAAACTATCACATTGTTAATTGGCTATACCCCAAATACAAAATAAAAAATGTAAAAAGCAAAAGTCTGTGAAATGCCTCCATTTTAGGACAAATATGTGTCTGAAATGTTAAGCAAAAAATGTATATGATACAAAATAATGTGCAAAAATTCATTAGTGTTAAGAGTACACATATTTTTATGAAAGAGGGAGGTGTACTATCATGATTAAAGTATAACTTACATACCATAAAATTTACCCATTTAAAATATACAGTTCAGTGGTTTTGTATATTTAGAGTTGTCCAACCATCACCACTATCTAATTATAAAACATTTCTATCACTCCAAAAAGAACCCCATACCCATTAGCAGCCACTCCTTTCCCCACCCCCTCACCCAGCCTGTGGCCTCCACCAGTATGCTTTCTGACTATGAACTTATCTATTCTAGACTTTCTATATATGTGGAATTATGCAATATATGTGGTTTTCAGTTCAGTTCAGTTGCTCAGTCGTGTCTGACTCTTTGCAACCCCATGGACTGCAGAACGCCAGGCCCCCCTGTCCATCACCAAATCCTGGAGCCTACTCAAACTCATGAACATTGAGTCGGTGATAACATCCAACCATCTCATCCTCTGCAGTCCCCTTCTCCTCCTGCCCTCAACCTTTCCCAACATCAGAGTCTTTTCAAATGAGTCAGCTCTTCGCATCAGGTGGCCAAAGTATTGNACTATGAACATTCCTGTACAAGTTTTTGTGTGGACATGTTGTCATTTCTCTTGGTACGTGTATGTGTAAGAGGAAAATTCTGGGTCCTGTGGTACCTCTATGTTTAATCTTTTGGAGGGACTGCTGAACTGCTTTCCCATGGCTGTACCATTTTAGAGGCTCATTAGCAATAGTTCCAGTTTTTCCACATTCTCTCTAACATTTGTTATTTTCCTTTTTTATTGTTTTCATTGTTTTATTAGCCATCCTAGTGGATATGAAGTAGTATCTCATTGTGGTTTTGATTTGCGTTTCCCTAGCAATTAATGATGGAGAAGGCGATGGCACCCCACTCCAGTACTCTTGCCTGGAAAATCCCGTGGATGGAGGAGCCTGGTAGGCTGCAGTACATGGGGTCGTGAAGAGTCGGACATGACTGAGAGACTTCACTTTGACTTCTCACTTTCATGCATTGGAGAAGGAAATGGCAACCCACTCCAGTGTTCTTGCCTGGAGAATCCCAGGGACGAGGGAGCCTGGGGGTCTGCCGTCTCTGGGGTCACACAGAGTCGGACATGACGGAAGTGACTTAGCAGCAGTAACAGCAGCAATGAATGATGTTGAACACCTTTTCTTGTGCTCATTGACTTTTTGTATATTCTTTGGAGAAATATCTATTCAAATTCTTTGTCCATTTAAAAATTGGGTTATTTGTCTTTTCATTGACCATTAATCATCTTAAACTTTTTTTTAGTTTCCTTGGCATGATTTTTTCCCCCACGCAATTGAAATTAGCTCTACTTGATTAAAACAGGTCTTCATGGTGCCATTTTTTCGTAAGGATATAGCTTACTCAGTGATTCTATTTTAGACCAACAAATAAATAAATGTTGAAATTCCTTCTGTGCCCTCTTCCACAGTGGTCACTGTGGAGGCTACTCAGTAAGTGGAAAAAGTGGTGTTTGCCTTGAGGAGCTCACAGTCTGGTTAGGAGAAATGATGTCTGTGTGTGAAACAACTAGAAAACGAAGCACGATGCTGTGTTCACTGCCTGAACCATGGGGAGCAGATGTAAATGCTGCAGAATCAGAGAAAGAAAGGGTCATTGTCGAGTGGGCTAGAAGGGAGAGACTTCATGAAGTTTTGAGTTTGTCCTGAAAAATGGCTGTTATTCATGTAAGTGGCCGCATGGGGAAAGGCACATGCATGGGAAACACAATCAAAAAGAGATTTGGAGAAGACCATTTGTTGATGTGCAGGACAGAACAATAGAAAATAGAAAAGAAACAAAGAGTGCCGTTTAGATCACAGCTCAAGTCAGTCGTGATGAGAATCTGGATTACTAGGGTGATGCAACTAAAAACGAGAAATTTGAGAGACACTGCTTGGATTTTCTGTTGAGACGTGGGGAAGAAAGTAACATCAGTAATGGAGCGAGCCCATCTGCCACAGCAGCCATTGAGGAGCAGTGACTGTGGCTGTGTGCTGCCCCCTAGACAGGGGCCTCAGCAAGGGCCACCAGGTGACCAAGGACAGGAACAGCCCCACCAGACACGATGCAGAAAGTGTGCACCTCTGCCCCTGAGGAGCAGCATGCCATGGACCGGCATGCCAGGGTCTCCCAAGAATAAGCAGGCCCTCAAGTTCATCAAGAAAAAAGGTGGGGACATACATCCATGCCGAGAGGGAGAGAGAGAAGCTGGGTAATATCCCAGCCACCGTGAGGAAAGCGGCAGCCAAGCAGGACTGAGCCCCCTCCCGTCTGTCCCAATAAAACCTTTTCAGGAGAAAAATTAGCAGCTAGCATATATGTGCTGCTGTAGATCCTTGACGTGTTTTTTAACTCACTTAATCTTCACAATAACTGTATAAAGTAGATACTTTTACTATCTCCACTTTACACGTGGGACAACTGAGAGGTTCAGTAATTTGCCAGGGTCACACAGAAGTGGTAGAGCTGGAATTCAAATTCAGAATCCTAAAGTGCATGCTTGTCATCACTGCACTCTCCTTTGTTAAGGGAAAAGGCCAAAATCTCTCCAAACTTTAGAGCCAGTGCTTGGAAGGATAGCAACTGACCTGTGTTTGAACACCCTCTGACCTTTATTGAGCACCAAATGTATGTAAAGTATTTCTTGTAAATGTTGCTACTTTGTGATGTTAATGATCATAACCCCTCTTGCAATTACCCTTTTGACAATCTATGTTGAAAAAACCCGTATGTAAAAGTTGCTGTTTTAAAAACACTTTCAAAAATATCTTCACTTTAATGGCTGTTCCTCTTACTGCTTGGAGCTCTGAGTAGTCGGATTTTAGTCCATCATGTGTCTAACCTGACTTGTCTTCACTCTGGGCACCATGGGGCTGTCCATTAGTGCCTTCTGAATTTTGTGGAGTCAAACAACTGAGGAAAAAAAGAAAAAAATATGGTTCACTACATTGGAAGAGACTTTATGACAGGTTTTTTTGTGTGTGTGATCTTAACATGTGCCTTTTGTCTCCTCACTGTTACACCAATAGACAACCAAAAAATGATGTGATTTTGATGAAAATCTTTATCAGTTCAGTTCAGTCGCTCAGTCGTGTCTGATTCTTTGCGACTCCATGAATCGCAGCATACCAGGCCTCCCTGTCCATCACCATCTCCTGGAGTTCACTCAAACTCACGTCCATTGAATCGGTGATGCCATCCAGCCATCTCATCCTCTCTCATCCTCTTTGCCTCCTGCCCCCAATCCCTCCCAGCGTCAGAGTCTTTTCCAATGAGTCAACTCTTTGCATGAGGTGGCCAAAGTACTGGAGTTTCAGCTTTAGCATCATTCCTTCCAAGGAACACCCAGGGCTGATCTCCTTTAGAATGGACTGATTGGATCTCCTTGCAGTCCAAGGGACTCTCAAGAGTCTTCTCCAACACAGTTCAAAAGCATCAATTCTTTGGCACTCAGCTTTCTTCATATTTATATGTCTTTATATTATATGTCATATTTATATGTCTTTATATTAAGAGGCTAAAATTTAACTCACCATCATTCATCTCAAAGCTTACTAAACTGTTTGTTTCTGAAGTCCTTGCCTCTAGCTTGGTGTATAATATTTCGGATGGTCAATTCACAAGTCGTGCTGACCTCATAGATGCTGCTGGAAGCTCCTTGGNTTAATGATCATAACCCCTCTTGCAATTACCCTTTTGACAATCTATGTTGAAAAAACCCGTATGTAAAAGTTGCTGTTTTAAAAACACTTTCAAAAATATCTTCACTTTAATGGCTGTTCCTCTTACTGCTTGGAGCTCTGAGTAGTCGGATTTTAGTCCATCATGTGTCTAACCTGACTTGTCTTCACTCTGGGCACCATGGGGCTGTCCATTAGTGCCTTCTGAATTTTGTGGAGTCAAACAACTGAGGAAAAAAAGAAAAAAATATGGTTCACTACATTGGAAGAGACTTTATGACAGGTTTTTTTGTGTGTGTGATCTTAACATGTGCCTTTTGTCTCCTCACTGTTACACCAATAGACAACCAAAAAATGATGTGATTTTGATGAAAATCTTTATCAGTTCAGTTCAGTCGCTCAGTCGTGTCTGATTCTTTGCGACTCCATGAATCGCAGCATACCAGGCCTCCCTGTCCATCACCATCTCCTGGAGTTCACTCAAACTCACGTCCATTGAATCGGTGATGCCATCCAGCCATCTCATCCTCTCTCATCCTCTTTGCCTCCTGCCCCCAATCCCTCCCAGCGTCAGAGTCTTTTCCAATGAGTCAACTCTTTGCATGAGGTGGCCAAAGTACTGGAGTTTCAGCTTTAGCATCATTCCTTCCAAGGAACACCCAGGGCTGATCTCCTTTAGAATGGACTGATTGGATCTCCTTGCAGTCCAAGGGACTCTCAAGAGTCTTCTCCAACACAGTTCAAAAGCATCAATTCTTTGGCACTCAGCTTTCTTCATATTTATATGTCTTTATATTATATGTCATATTTATATGTCTTTATATTAAGAGGCTAAAATTTAACTCACCATCATTCATCTCAAAGCTTACTAAACTGTTTGTTTCTGAAGTCCTTGCCTCTAGCTTGGTGTATAATATTTCGGATGGTCAATTCACAAGTCGTGCTGACCTCATAGATGCTGCTGGAAGCTCCTTGGGGCGTGGTGCTCTTGTACCAGGATTGGGTAAGAATTGAAAGCCCACATTTATTGTCCTTGGAAAATTCAAAATTTTAGCAATTTCTCTCAAAAAGTCTTGCCGGTTCTCTATGGTATTCTAGTTTCCTTGAAAGCATTTTTTTTATGCTACTCTTTAGTTATGAGGATTAATATAAGAAACTGTCATATGTGAAATTCCTCTGCATAAATTATGGTTGAAGATACTGTCCGTTATAGATTATATGATGATCCTATAACAAATTTTTCTCAAGTTCATGCTGTAAAGAAACTTCTTTCCTCTAAGGGTTTGGTATACTTCTTATTGTTAGAAGATGAGCATTATGTAATATATTGGATATTCTGTTTGCCTTGGCACCTAGGAAAGTTGATTCTGAGTTTAGGGTTCAGTTACTAAGGCTTTTACTGTGTGTTAATATTAACTAGTCCTGTTGTACCTGGGTTTTAATGTAAGCCACTTGAATCCTTTTTGGAGTTGAAAAGGTCACATGTAAGTCAGTGACTAACATCTTTCTATTCCTTGAGACTATTCCATTCTCACATATGAGTTAAGCCAAGTAGACTGAATCCTTTGAGCCCCACTCTATTGCTTTGCCATCTCTGGGAAGCATCCTTGCCCTTCCACTCTTTAGTAGTGCTTATGAGAAGTATATATCCAGCAGATGATAACGTGATAGTTGTATAAAGGTTGCTGTTTTTGCAGGTGCCTGTTATGATACAGTGAACAACATGCTGTGGACATGCTCGAATGACTATATCGATCAGTGGTGTAATCCTGGGAATCAGGCCTTCCATTACGTCTGCCAGAGACTTGGAGTCAGCCATATCATCACTGAGCCCAAAGGTGGGTGCACTCATTGTCCTACAGGAAGAGATTTTCTCCTGGGAAATAAGAGACAGCACAGCAGCAGTGTAAGTGGGAATGTACCCCAAGCAGCAAAGTATGTCAACAGCCTTCCCTCTTCAAATTTAGAGTTTAAAATTCTTGTTATCTGATTGGTTTATGATTAAGTAAATAAATGTGTAAATAAATAGAGCTTTTGAGGTGGTCCACAGACTCTTTTTAAAAGCAAATCGTTACGACCCTTCTGAATTGTCAGAACTTTAGTACAGAAATTCATTCTTTGTTTGTGTTTGGCATGGGATTATACAAGCTGTTATGTTTTGCTTTAAAAACAACTTACTTAATCAGAGACTTACAATTTGATAGAATATCCAGCAAATGACCTTTAGATTTCTTAATATTAAGAATTGTTAATTGTTAATGTAAAATCTCATGACTTCAGAGTCAACTACAGTGGTATGTATGGAGTAGTGAGTAGCTCAGCAAATCCTCTCTTGATAAAGCAGTGATGAACTGAATTATCACAAATAACTCTTTCTACAAAATTAAAATACCAACTAAAAAAGTATTTCTAGACTCTGGAAATTGACCAAAGGGATATAACAAATTGAGAAGCAGTATTCATTATAACAAACAAACAAAAACCCACTGAACTTTGGCTGGGAACAGTAGAAGTCTGTGCTGTTCTTAGCTGGAGATACCCCTATCCCCCACCTTAAGCTTGATCAGTGCCATAATTCTGGCAGGGTGGGACAGATCATGGAAGCCAACAGCTTTGCTGCCAGAAGGGGCTAACTGATTTGAAGTGGAGCATGGAAAAAATTTATGCTCAGCAGCAGCGTCAGTAATAGTAGTGGTCTTGTGGCAAACAGAGACAACCAGTGGCTTAACTAGCCTGAGGTTGGGGTCCTGGTTAAGGCAAGCAGCAAACCAGCAAACTAGCCAGAAATTTACTGGCGAGGTTTGGGTAATGAGGAAGCTACAAAAAGACCTTCTTCATAAGCTCTCCCAAACATCTGGAGAAGGCCCAAGCAGTTCACTTAAGCCTGGCTGAAAATGAGCCTTCATACACATGCAGAAATTTGAGAGGGTCCAGCAGAAGGTGAAAGCCATGGAAGAGTTTAAAACTGCCTAAACTTTGTACTTCCCCCATAAAACATGGATCCATCAGAGGTGGAAGTCGTACTAGCTCAGGGTGTTTGAGCACAACCTGTGACTCAGACGAGGTTACTTCCTGCCTACCACTAGGAAGATAGCTTTAAAAAGAAAAATGAGAATAATAAAAATAAACAAATGAAAGAAAAGAAATAGTAGAATAGAAAGAAGAATTTTTTAAAAAGTGAGCAGAGAAACCAGTAGCTAAACACTGCAGGCAAAACTCAGATATTAGATTTAGCAGATGAAGACTTTAAAACAGCCTTTATAAATAAATTCAGAGAACTAAAGAAAACCATGTTTAAAAGACTAAAGGAAAGTATAATGATCATAGTTATAAACAAATAGAGAATTTCAACAAAGAGTCTATTTAAAAAAAAAAAAAAAAGAACTAGTTGGAAATTCTGGACTTGAAAAGTTCAGTGACTAAGAAAAAAAAATTATTAGAATGGCTCAACAGCAAATTTGAGATGGTCAGAAAAATAATCAGCAAAGTTGAATATAGGTGAATAGAGATTTTTCTAGAAGAGTTACCAGCGTGGACTCTAAGCTGAAATGGCCTGAATTCACATCCCAACTCTACCATTAGTGTCTGTGTGACCTCAGGTGAGTTACTGACTCTGATTCTTGAGTCACTTCCCTACAAAACAGGGCTAAAATAATCAAAGTTGATAGTGATATTATAAGGTAATGCATGTAAAGCATTCAGCCTATTGTCTAGCATATAGAAAGCGCTCAAGAAGTGGTAGCTACTTACGCTTTTTTACGCTTTTTTTTTAAAATGGAAATTCCCAAGTGTTTTCACCCCAGCACTCTCTGGCAAGGAAAAGAGTTCTCCAGCAGTAGTGGCAGAGATTGGAGCCAAATTAGTCTCTTCCAGTGTGCATGTACCTTTTGTAAGTGAGAGGTATGTTCTGTGGTGACCACCCACAGAGATGTCTTTCCTCACAGACTTTCCTTTTCATCTTCTAGAAGAGGCTATAACCACGAATGAGGTTATAAACCAATTACTGCACCACGTTGGTGCGATGTGCATACACCAACTCAATCTTCTTGCTACCAACCCCAATCTTCCAATCACAAGTGTCTTGGGCAAACAGCATCCCATTGAAGCACACCATCTTAGCAGTATTTGTGACATTATGGAGAAGGCCATGGTTAATGGAGACACCTGTATTATACGCTGCATTCTTGTTGTCTTTCAGGTAAATATACTGATTTGAGATAATTGAAATAGAGAAAAAGAAACACAGACTCGGGCTTCTGTCAGCTAATTTCTACCAGGAGAAAAATGTTATAATATTCCTGTTTTGCAGCTTAACCACGTTCTAATCCTGTAATTAGAATAACCATCATACTCATTGCACTGCAGTTAATGGAATATTGCTATATGTAGCTCATTGCAATTAATATATGTAAAATATTTAATTATACCGTTACACAATAGAAGAGATTGTGTTTAAAAATACCCCTGGGTATTTATTCATAAGAATAACCAGCATGTTCTTTCTTCATAGGGATAATTTTATTCCCAGTAGAATTAGCATTTTCAGATATACCCCTTCTGTTTCTGTAGGTGGTGTTTAAATTTTTCTTCAGCCCACAAACTGAAAGGAATCGAGACATCATTCGACGGTCAGGATTGCTTCTTTGGCAGTTGTTGATGGCACCCAAAGATCAAATTTGCCCTGAAATTCAGAAGGAGGTCTGCCTTGCCATCAGGTAATCAGCACATGATTTTCTTAGTGCCCTCTACCAAAGGCTTCTTCTGCGCCTCATTGTAATTGTCCCTCTAGGCTGTTAGCCTCCCATGTCTCCTGCCCCATCCCATAGTCAGGACCTCAGGGACTCAGATGTTCCTCATGGATGATGGATCTTAAAACAGCAAAAGAAAAAAACAGTCTCTATAGGTAGATATTTTGGTGGTTTGCAAATAGATGTTCTTCTCATTTGGGTCAAAGTGTGGCAAGGTGGTTAAGAAACAGGCTTTGGGGGACTTCCCTGGTGGTCCAGTGGCTAATATTTCGCACTCCCAGTGCAGGGGGCCCAGGTTTGATCCCTGGTTGGGGAACTAGATCCCACATGCTACAACTATGAGTTTACATGCTGCAACTGAGTCCCACGCAGCCAAAAAAAATAAAAAAAGAAACAGGCTTTGGCATCAGGCAGACCTGGATTCTAGTCTTTGCTCTGCCAATTACTTCTCAAATGATTTTCTGCCACAATCTACATCTAGCTGGCTTCACTACAGTGATTTTGTATAACTCAGGTCTCTTTAACTGGTTCAGCATCTAGCCTCAGATAAGTTATCATTTTGGTAATTCACAAATATGAGGAGTGGGATCCTGTTTATCAAGAAGTTCATTGGATTGAATCACAACAGTAAATCTAGGTTCAACTGCTTTTTTAGTGGTGAAATTGTACTCAAAATGGCATCTTTAATAAAAATTTTAAAACTTAGAGTTTGGATATTCTAGAATACTTGTTTAAAAACTTTTCAACTTTTCTGTCATTTCAGCTCTGGTTTAAATATTTTGTACCCAGGTGAAACTGAAATCAATAACTTACTTAAGCTGGTCTTAACAGAAGGTGAGGATTATCCTTTAATTACCCTTGAAAAACCATCCTTTTTTTGTCCCTAAGGAAATGACTGAATTTTATTTTTTCTTCATATCTGTTAGCATTATTTTTAAAAGTGCACATATGCCGACACTTAAACCAGATTGAAGGCAGAAACCATGTTCTGTATATTGTCAAGCTTTGTAAACTTCTTTCTAGCCCCACTGTGTAGCATAATGTACCTGGCTGTAGATGTGCAAAGAACGTTAAAGATAATGATTTCTTGGGATTTCTAAGCCAGTTGTTCCCCCACACATTAAAACTCAACTTTTAAAGTTAGACTCAGTGACAGCAACAAAACTCACCTTGTTAAGGACACTCTGCATTTATAAGCAACATTAGTTTAAAGAAATAGAACTCATACTTTATGAAATATCAAGACAGTAACTCCACTTTAATCAGGATGTACTGGTTAAAGAAAGTCTGATTGGTTGTGATATAGTTTTTGCTGCTCTTTGTCTTAGTACATATGCTTGCTGCTGCTGCTAAGTTGCTTCAGTCGCGTCCGACTCTGTGTCTCTCAATTGTCAACAGTCTTCTCATTTACAAACTTAAAAAAAAATAGTATCAGTTTTCTAAGCATGGTTGTTAAGATAGTTTATGGAGCTTTGTTCTGTGCTAGTAGGAGAGAGAAACAGTGGCCTCTCCCAGCTGCGAGATGTGATCCTCACTAATTTAGCTGAACAACTTCAAAACAACCGATTTGGCAGCGAGGAGGAGGATCATTACAGGTGATGTGATGTGATTCACTGCTAGCCTTTTCTTAGTGTTTTCCTCAGTAATTAATTTACACTTAAATGTGTTTAATCATCTTGAGTCTCCTGTAATATCTTTTGCTATAATTAGCATGTTAAGTCTAAACTGTGGATCAACTGAAAGATAAAAAAATCCCACAGTTGCCCTAATAAATGATAATAGCACATTTCAGTTTTTTTAACTTTATTATTATTATTGTTTTTTACTTTACAATACTGTATTGGTTTTATGAGTGAAATAGCTTGAGCATGGCAAAAAGGGTACTTAGCGGCAGTAACAGGTGGAGCTTATTTAGGAAATTTTGGTAAAGGGCATCATCTAATTGCTGGTCTATGAGAGGCTAGGAGGTGTGGCTAGAGCTGGTGAGTAGAGGAAGGTGTTTCTGCTATTTATAAAATACTTGAACTAGGTACTTGAGTACCATTGTGTTCCATAAATTTAGTTTAGACAATATATCTAGTTGTTAGCATCATTACTAAGTAAGATGATTCACTTACAGAGCCAATGAATTTTTTGTATCTGCTATTTGTCATCTTGTACTGATTGTATAAGTTTTATCCTTTTATTAGTTAACCATCAGTATCTTACTGTTACATTTTTTCCTACATTTTAAAGACTAAATGATGAACTTTTACACTACATTCTGAAGATTGTTGTACGAGAATCCTGTATCTTAATCACCAAGTGCCAAACTGTCTCTAAAGATGATTTTCAAAAACTCCTTTCAACTGTGCCTGTAAGTAAAAATGTGTTTAATGAAAGCAAAATTATATCAAGTGTCCTTGTTTTCATTTTAGCATTTTAAAGTATGTGTGTACACACATACACGTACTTTTCAAGGATAGACTTAATTGATGAAAGTCAGTGAACAGCTGTGCTTGTCTTAGAAATGTAGAACTAGACAAATCCACTTAGAGTACTTTCTCCAAAGACTTTATTCCTCCAGCTTAAATATCTTAATGCAATAAATTGTTAGACTGAATTTGGATGTTTTGATTTTGTTTAAAATGCTGGGGATTTTCTTTCTGTTAATTTTAAATTTAGCATTGTTTTCTAAACCAGCAGTGGTTTACAGAGACTGATAAGAACCAAAAGATTCTTTGAAGGGTTTGGGTAGAGTCTTTGTCACAGAGGCGCATGTGAGGGGCAGAGAGGGGAAGAGGAATTACTTATTAAGAGGCTGAAGTTCAAGTGTCAGAGTGATTAGTGAGCAATGTATAGCAGAAGGCAGAAAGTTGTGGTAAATGTATTGAAATAAGTCACCTGAGAAACTAACTTGATCTGTTTTCTGTACTTTCTCTTTTGCTTCCCTTATCAAAATCTTTTAAAAACGTGAGCCCTTCTTTCAATACAGTTTAGATCATTTAAATGCCCTTATTTGTATTAAAGGCTGCATCCTCCTGCCTGCGCTATCTGATGGCAGTTCAGAACCACCTTCTCAGTAACACTATTTTGATTAAGCCTGATGAGAATGATGACAGTGACAACTCATTGCAGGGAGAGACATTGAAGGTACAGGTAAACACCAAGCTTTATTCTAACGATGCTTTCTACCCAGTGTGTAAAAGCACAGCTTAACTGGCTAAATTTCTGTCTATGATGATGTCAGAGCTCACTGTGTGGCCTATATTTTTGTGTGAGGTAATACTAGGTCACTCATCTCACAGATTTTATGTCATTGCACGGTGGCTCCATATTTGTGACACTCCCATAGTGTGTCATCCATGAGCTCCTGTCAGTCTTTTCGTGGCTTTATTTTCATCTGTTTTTAAAAACTGGCACTTAACAAGTGATCTCATATGCACCTGAAAAGTTTAAGTATAAATATATGTATGTATATGTAATAAATATAGATAAATGAATCTGGGAGCGTAACATTTTAAACAAACAGTTTTGACATCTTGGCTGGTTTATTGTGTTCTCTTGATTCAGATAACTTTAAAAAGGTGATAATTTTCTCATACTCTTTATATTGAGTAATTTCTGAACCTATAGTTAATTTCATTTTCGGTAATTATTTTTGAGTTAGCTTCTGTGTAAACTCAATAATTTGTTCCCACGTGACAATTCGTAGCACTCCACAGATTTTTTTTTTTTAATAGCTGTGGTTGTTATAATCTTGACAGATGCTTGAGGCTGTTATTTGCATTGTTCTTCAGAATTTCGTCTTCGTGGGAGAATTAGAGAAATCCATTAAGAACTTGATTTTTTTTTAAAATGTTGACTAAAACGCACTGAAAAATTAACCAAGAAAGCTATAGCTAAAGATAAAAACCACTATAGTTTGCCCTTTTCGTACCCTTTTACACACATATAAGAGTTCACACATCTGCTAGCTCTTATTTATGGGTTTTATCTCATTATGTAATCAGTTTTTAAACAGGCAGAAATACATGAATTAATCATTTAAATTGATGACACTTAATTTGAAAGTGCTCTAATTTCCTAATCAGTATAAAGGGGCCAAAGCCTCTCCCTTGTGAGGCTGCTGTGAGGAACAGAGCCGAGGCCTGTGCAGTGCCTGGATGCGCTGCAGCCCGCAAGTAGTCAGCAGATGAAGGCTGACAGGATGCCATGTAGTCAGTTCAGAATGCCTTTCTCTTAATGATCAAAATGTCTAAATAATACCCCCAAAAGACCCCAGAAAATTCCGACAACAAAAAGGTGTTTTTATTTGAAAGGCTAAATGTTACAAATCTGAACTCCTGGAAGGAAATACTCCTGGTAAAGGCAGAATAGGCCTGGCTTGTCTAGGAATTCTGAGGAAAAAAAGGATAAACACTTCACCTGAAGGGATAGAGTGGTTGTATTTTTTTTTTTTCCTAATAGGAAATAACTGTCAACTAAACATTTCTATGATCTTAACTAATGTTTCTTAACATGTTATTCAGTACTTGTACTCCCACGAACTCTCTGATAGTTATTCTTAATGTTTAATAGCCTGTAACTGCCTGCTACTTTCATTGAATTTTTAAACTTGCCTGTTTTCAAGTGTAATGGTTTAAAACGTTAAGTAAAACGGTCACTTGCACTGTTTCAGAATGTTGTGTTTTTGTCTCATTTTATTCACCGCCTCTCCATGCGCCTTTTGCTGTTGTGTTTTTCTCTTTAGCTATCCTCATCCTGCCTACGGCATTCTTCCACCTGGACAGTTTCTGGGCTGGTCACCGGGAGCTCTCCTGTGCTGGAGGGGACGGGAGAAACGCCTTTTCTCCCAGGGACTCGGTGTGCTCCCCGTGAAATACTGTGTATTTCTGTCAGCACTCCAGACCTTAGCTTCCCAACTCAGATTGTTACTTGCCATCCTTAGCAAACTCACTGCATTGGGCTTACTCTGGACATTTCATTATTTAATTTGGAAATGCATCATTAAATACATCATTTTGTGTTGTCATTGTGAGTGTATCGTCATCACAGAGCTTAAAAATAATTGTATGGTGTTTCCTACCTAGGAGTTAAAGGTCAGTATTTTGGCTCTTGCTACCCAAATCCTGACTGGATGTGATGAAGTGTTGGAAATGCTACAGCAGGTCACAACTGCCCTCATAAATAGTGACATACCCGACCGGGAGCAGAGGTGAGGACTTGGGTTGTGAACTGTGGCCTGCTGCCCTTCAGGAAGAATTTGCTTATGAAAGCAAAATCTTTTAGAACAGAGCACCACATGCTCACTTAATTCTTAGGCGTTTTTGTGAGACCAGGTTGGAGTGGCAAGTGTTTCAAAGCCAAACACAGTTGAAATCTTTAATGGTGCTTTTAGGGAGGAGTGGCTGACAGCCATGATCTGAGGGCCGCAGGGTGTGCACACCATCCTCTCCGACACGTGGGCCTTTCCTTTCATTGTCTCGCTCAGCACCACGTGCACTTAGTTTCCTCATGGTGAATACTCTAGAGAGGAGGAGGTGACTCAGTGACACAGATGAAGAACTGCTCTGCAGAAGACGACACTGACACAGTATTCCAAGAATTTACTGTAATTTTACTTCTCCAAATACAAGAGTGATCTATTCAGAGGGTAAACCTCTCTTTCCCAGCACTAAAGCTCTTTCTCAGTCCTCCCCATTAAGATTTCTGCTATGGTTTCTTGTCAGAGATGAGTTAAAACACGGGAGGTGGGGGGAAGAGCATGATTTTAAAGACAAATTTAAAAATCTGCTTGCCTCTGTTCCACATGGGAACCAGTTTCTTTTGGCAGCTGAGTCAGTGTTGTAGCCATTCCCTGTCTCCTTATCAGAGATTCAGTGCAACACTGCAACCTGCAGCCCCAGAGCCAAAGGAACTTGCAGGTGGTAACTAGAGTACCTGTTTGCATTTTAGAACCCATCTATAAAGTGCTTCGAAGTTGCTATGAAATGCACCATATAAACTTGGTAGGGCAAAAAAAATCACAGTTCAAAGGTAAAATCCGTTAGTAGATTTCTGTTCTTTGCTTCTCCCTCCTGGGAGGTGGGACATTTGTAGACTGAATTGCTGGAACAATAAATGCTTAGCTAGTACCAGGAGATGCAGTTTAAGAGAATGTATCAAAGAATGATAGTGGCTTCTTCTCATGCCTGAGAATTGATGAAGCTGTATGTTTTCTTGAACTTCTGTAGGTTAAAAGGCTTGGAACAAGTTACTAAGGCTACTATGCTTGGTCACCTTCTCCCAGTGTTACTCACTTCCCTGATGCATCCAAATTTACAAACTTTGACCATGGCCGACGCCCTGATGCCTCAGCTAGTGCAGCTGGTACTCTATACCAGTCAGGTATGGTCCTAAGGTGTGCCAAAGTGAACTGCTCTTTGGGAGCAGAAAATGAAATAAAGGTGCAGTGAAGCAAAACATCATGTCATAAAAATAAGTTGAACTAGTAAGGGAAAACAGTTTGTTTGACTAAATTACTTACTGCATTCATTCAACAAATATTAATTGCCATTGAACTGTAAAAATGCTATCTATGGTGTGACTGAGATCGTTCCATTATATTTAGTCTCTTGAGCCCTTGCTGGATATTGGTAACGAATATAAATGATATGTTCCAGAGTTAAAATGATATTAAGTGGTCTAAGTAGCAAAGCATTTCTTAGTGAAAGAGAACAGACTGGGATTGTGAAAAGATGATTTAAGTGAGAATTCTAAGTTTGGCTCTAGTACCATCCAGATGGGCTTCTTCGATAGCTCAGTTGGTAAAGAATCCGCCTGCAATGCAGGAGACACAGGTTTGATTCTTGGGTCGGGAAGGGCTAGAGAAGGGATAGGCGACCCACTCCAGTATTCTTGGGCTTTCCTTGTGGCTCAGCTGGTAAAGAATCTGCCTGCAATGCAGGAGACGTGGGTTCAATCCCTGGGTTGGGAAGATCCCCTGGAGAAGGGAAAGGCTACCCACTCCGGTATTCTGGCTTGGAGAATTCCATGGACTGTATAGTCCATGGGGTCGCAAAGAGTCAGATAAGACTGAGCAACTTTCACTTTCACCATCCAGATAACTGACACGTAAGCACTTTAGGACACGATGCTTTTGTGTTTCAGACGGCTTTGCTGCTTAAAACCCAGTGTCCAGTTTTTGCTGAGATGGGCTGTTCCCCATGTGGTGCATCAGACCAGAAGGGCAGGCTTTTGCCGGATGAGAGGTAAGAGCACTGCTTCCTGCAGGAACCTCTGCCATGTTTTCCTCTGGTGAAAGCCTACTACTCCCTTTGTGATTTTTTTAACTGGGAAAAGACAGAGACTTCAGGGTCAAACCTTTACAGATAATTAAGAGAATGGCTTTGGAGATTATAGGAACAGGTTATAATAAATTTCCCTGCAGATCAAGAGATTAGTTCAAAACTGAAAAATCTTCATATACTAATGATGGAGATATACAGCTTGACATTTCTTAAAAAGTAAAAATATATCTACCATGTGATCCAGCTATTCCACTTCTAGGTATGTACACAAAAGAAAAGAAGGCACAGATTCTTACAGAGACTTATATGTGAAGGTTCACACAACAGCTTTAGTTAGAATAGTCCAAAATAAGAAACAAGTCCAAATGTCCATCAACAAGTGAAAGGGTAACACACTGTGGTGTATCTGTGTAGTGGAATCCTACTCAGCAATAAAAATGAATGAACCACTGATAATTTTCAACAACACAGATGAGTCTTAGAACACTTAGGCTGAGTGAGAAAAGTCAGAGCCCCCTAAGAAGTACAAACTATGATTCTACTTATATAAGATACAAAATACAAACTAATTTCCAATGGAAGAAAATGAAGTGACCACCAGGATTCCCGTGAGGAAGGAGGAGACTTCAAAGGTGTATACAGAAGGCTAAGCTTATCAAAATGTATACTTTAAATATGTGCTATCTATTATGTCAATTACATCTCACTAAAGCTGTCTTTAAGAACATTGATCAGAAAGGAAGGACTTCCTGATTTTTCTAGAGCAGCATGCTATCCAGTTGAGCTTTCTGTGGCGATAAAAGTCTGTATCTCTGTTCAGTGCTGTCGGCCATGGCCACCTGCTGTTATTGACCTCTTTCTGAGTGGCCAGTGTAGGCAAGAAACTGAATTTTAATTGTGTTTCATTTAGATTCAATTTAAATGGCCACACTTGACAAAGTAACCCCCACATTGGATAGCGCAAAGCTGAAACAGAAAAAGAGAATTCCGCAACAGCTGAGTTTAGGGTATAGGAGTTTGCGTTCCATGATACAAACTTGGGCCGTGAAGACTCTGAGAGTTGAATTGCAATAGAGAAGAGAACCTTCAAAGGCACTTTTCTTTAGTAAAAATTACAGTAAAAGTAGTCATGTAGACTCATGGGGTTTTTAAGAGTTGGCATTTTAGTTATCAACAAGAGGAGACTTTGCAGGACCCTTCCTGTGCGATTTGGAAAGTGGCCAGTCTTAAAGGCTCTTTACAGTATCTTTTTTTTCTCCTGAGGAATTTTAAATGAGAGTTGGCAAGGTGGTCTTCTTCTGGGTATGAATTCAGCTTCTCCCTTGAAAAAAAAGGGAGGGAAGGAATGCAAATATATTGTCTAACAAAGGAAAAAGAACCTTAAATACAGGAGTTTAAAAAACATTTCTGGGGACTTACATGGTGGTCCAGTGGCTAATACTCTGCACTTATACTGCAGGGCGGGCCTGGGTTTGATCCCTGGTCGGGGAACTAGTTCCTACATGCTACACAGTGCGGTGCGGCCAATAAATAAATAAAAGGTTTTTTGTTGGTTTGTTTTTGGTTACAGTGTTGTCATACTGCATATTGTAGAAAATTAAAGCAAAATTTCTTAACGTTTCGTATTTTACTGTATATACCTTTTCCTTCCTTGCTGTTAAGCTCCATTGCTTTCTCTTTGTCTGGTTTTAGAATGCTGGAAGAGAAGGAGGAGCCAGGGTTTCTCACTGGTTTAAAGATTCCTGCTCCATGGGCTGCTGGGAAGACTGTGGAAACAGTCCACCCTGTCAGAGACAACTATAAATTTAAAGAAACTGTCCACATCCCCGGAGCTCGCTGCCTGTACCTTAGATTTGATAGCAGATGCTCTTCGCAATATGACTATGACAAAGTAAGCAAGAACTGATTTAGTGTTGGTTTCACCTCTAATAAGCTGTTTTCTTTAGATGCTTCTTATTTTTCTTTGCTGCTGGTCACCATTCTTGACTTATTTCTGTCTGCAGAGATCTCTTAGGGAGAACTTTCTAAGATAATGCCTTAAAGGGTAGTGACTGGCAGAGTCAGAGCCAGCACCTCTGCAGTCCGAGAGCAGTGTTTTAATGACATGTTGAAAGTGGACTTTTGTTAGCTTTCAAAAGTGTTGCATGCTGTTTACCTCTTGCCTTCCCTCTGTGCTTGGGATTCCTGTAGATGTGAGTGTCCGTTCACTTCAAAAGGTCTCGCTGCCCAGTTCTTGGGGCTTCTCATGTATCTTTTGGGAGAAGGTGGCTTTTTATAGAAGGGCTTCAGATGTCCTAGGGCCTAGGACCTAGTTTATATTTATTTAAATTATTTATTCTTCTTTGCCTTTACCTCAGAGCCCACATAGTTTGAGGAATTATAGTTTTTAACCTACTGCCTTAATAATAGTAAGTAAAAGAAATCATTTTACGGGTTGAAGTATTTTCCTTTGTCCCTAGTTGTTGCACTGCAAACCATTCTGTTGAATTTGTGTGGAAAGGCTAATAAAATTGTGACATGCAACATACAGGTACAACTGAAGGATTGTCTGATAGTGTTGTTTGCACACAGGTTTTTTTATGTGAATTGTATCTGTTGTCTTTTTTGTGAACTGTATAAGGGCAAATGATCTTAAATGCCTTCAAAGGAGAGTTTTAGGTTAAAAATAGAGAACTTGTTAACTGTAAATACTGAGATGGTGAAACGCGTTACTGGGCAAATTATAGTGTCCTCTTTCCCCCTTATCTTCTAGGATAGTGACGATTCCCAGATGTCTAGAGGGGTTTAGGACTTGCCCCTCAAACTCACCTTAGCCGGAAGCAGGACAATTTAGAGAATTCTTTAGTGGGTTTTCCAAAAGATGTATCTCCTGGCATCAGTATACCCCACTTCATAGCTCCTGGCAGTAGCTGCCCCTATTTCCTACATTCATTTAATAACTATTTAAAATGGAAATGAAGATGTTGCCATTTTAGCTGGTGTCATTTTGTTTCTCCTTTAAAAAAAAATAGTAACTCGCATCTTCTGATGTAAGCTAACCTCCACCTGCCGTAGACATTAGTGTTAAAATGGAGGCTCAGGGAGGCTTACTACATGGATAAAAGTAACGCTTACTTTTCCAGTGGTACCTGGCTGGTATACCCCAAAGGTGCAGAAGGGTAAGAAATCACAAAGTGATGAAGCATCTAGGGCTTAAAATGTAGCTTTTAGATCTGAACTGAACTCAGTGGTGATCAGAGTACATGTTACAAGACGGAATTTGGTATTTACAGAAGCCAGAGCCTTCTTCCTATGAAAGTATTTGAATGCCAAATGACCTCTAAATGTTCTTCCTGCATGTTATTAATAGAAAGTTTGTTAACTGTGTATAAATGAATAGCTTTTATTGAAGAAAAATACTGATACATGAAAATTGACCCAAGAAGAAGCAGCCCCTTTTCTGACCCAAATTTGTGTCATTTTCTTTTTATACCATTAAGCAACATTCTAAGAATACATGGCTTATTTTCAATTTGTTGCATCTTTTAAAAATTCACTCATTAAATTTTTTTGACTTTTTTTGTTGTGTTAGCTATAATCATCTTACCATCTGTATTTGCTCACTTTATTAATTTGGGGGAGGATTTAAGGGGCAAACTATAGCTGTCATTAATAGGCTATATCTCATTACTTATAATTTAAACAGATTAAAAAAAATATGTATAGTAGCTGAGTATAACTTATTTTAATGTGAGGTCCCAAGCCAGTTAAATCATGCTAATATTTGTTACTACTCTGAGGCTACCCTGTAAATACCAATGGCTGATTCCATCTAAACCAGTATCAGTTGTACCTAAAGAAAAAAAATCAGGAAATATTAGTTATAATGACCCCAGTGCCTGGTTATAAATATGTTTTTAAACAAACATTTTTTGCAGACTTTTTATTTGTAGATGTTGTTTTTTGTTTTTCTTTTACAGTCTAACAGTATATTTTCTGTTTTGAAGTTGGTGATATACGCGGGGCCTAACACAAACAGTAGGAAGGTTGCTGAGTATGGAGGCAATACATTGGGATATGGCAGCCGTAGTGTCTTAGGAACTGGTTGGCCGAAAGACTTGGTGAAGGTATGGTATTCAGGCACATTCGCTTCCTAGAAAAGAAAATAACCTTGCATTCCTCATGGGCCCAAGAATTAACTGTAACTCTAGAGAAAATTTGCCATGGGGACTCATTGAGGTGGGGATCTTGGATAGGCCTTAAACTCACTAGAATGAGCTTCCTTTCATTTATAAGACATCAGACCCCTATCCACTCCAGAACTTGGATCTTTTCCATAGGTCGCCCCATGGGCTGAGGTTGTCACAGCATCTTTTCCTGGGCCATGGAAAGGACGGCTAGTTCTTCCCGCTCACTTGTTCTCTAGACTCCCTCATGAGGGGTGTCCTAGAACCACAGGGCTATTGCCTTTTTAAAATATGGAATCGATGTTTCCAAATAAACTGGAGACTTGAGAGCAAAAACAATGATCCATTCTCAAACTGATGAGATTGGAGCCATGCTTTATAATGTGGGCTTCAACTTGAAGTATGTCTACCTAGAATATAAATATGAACGGAAATGCCCATTGAGACCTGCAGACCTCTCCAGAGTCTGTTCCCAAAGCCTTTATCTCAAATACATTAATACCTGCTGTAATTCAGCCACAGGCAGCAAGTTACCTCCAGATGGGTAGCCCCGATGCAGCCAGATCCAGATTAGCACAAGACTGAATTGTTTTCTGATTTCCTACGTTTTGTCTCTTACTCACATTGTTGATCCTACAACACAGAGCATGGTCTTTCAGCACTCTCTCTGTGTGCTTCAAGACATTGTCTATTTGCCCACCTTACTGGCACAAGTAAGGTGGTAATAGTGGAGAGGGGAAGGCAGAAAGCGCAGAAACCTGGGGAATTTATCAAAGTTAGGTTCGAGATTTGATCTTCACTCTGGTCCCACCATTGGGCAATTGTGGCCCATTTCACAGATGCCTCATTCCCAGAGCTCCCTGGTCAGGAGAGACAGCTGAAGGGTTGGTTTCCAGCTGAGAGGGGATGGAATTTGAATCGAAAAGCAAGTGAGGCAAGGAGTGAAATATTGTTGTGGTCCTTTTCAAAAGTAAATCTCTAAAATTCATTGCTCTCTTGCAAGTTGTGTATTTTGTTTTTAAAGTGCATTTTCCCCCCTTAAATTTTAAGGTGGAAGGAGATACAGTCACCTTCTCCTTTGAAATGAGAAGTGGCCGTGAACACAACACTCCCGATAAGGCTATGTGGGGCTTTGCTTGCACAGTTCGCGCTCAGGTATTTGAACCTAACCACTGCTGTGGGCAGAATGTACTTTTTCCTGTGTGCCTTGGTTACATACATCATATTTGCCTTGGAAACAGGGCAGAATATGAGCTACTGTGTCATCCATCTCTTCCACTTGGCTGTAGTAAGACCATTAACAGAAGTTATAGTTTCATGGAATAAAACTAGCTAAGACCTAAAATCAGTGTAGCACCACAGAAAGAATCCCTTGTTAGGAGCCCCGCTTCAAAGCCTGGAGAGGTGGTCTGCAGCTAGCGTCTCTCCAGAGGATGAAGAAGACCGAACACCTGATAGAAGTAAGCACTTGGATTCTGGTTTTCCAAGTAGTAGAATTGGATTCTTTTTATTCAGTTCCCAGCGGCTCTCCTTGCCAGTCTAGATCTGTCTGTGCTTATTTACTCGTGTTGCACTCTGTATATAGCTTACATCTACTCCTTTTAATAGTGCCAGCTACTTTCCTCCCAGAAATCTATTTAAATAAATTCTTCTCCCACATGGAAAAAGAGAGGAAGAGAGAGTAGTAAGAGTTTTTCTAACCCCTCTAGTTGACTGATATGTATAACGCATTTTAGACTGGGAGGTTGCTTAAGTTTAACCAAGCCAAGACTCTCTAGAGTGGGATTATCTTCTAGAATGTAAGCTCCATGAGGGCAGGCGTCTTCATTTGGTTCTCTGCTTTCTCTCAGGCACCTAGCACGATGGCTGGTACACACTAGGCACTCAGTGAATAGTTATTGAATGAATTCAGTGTAATCATTGACAGCATCTTCGTTCAGGCACAGGATGGAGGTGGCAAAACACGATAGTGCTTTATGCCTGGATAGTTCAGCAGAGAGGAAGCCGTCCAAAAAATCTCACATGTGTTTTGTGCTGTTTCTAATATGGAGTCTTATCGGCTCTTCTCTCTCCAGAATTGTGTTGAGACTTCACTCTGTGGTCATTCGAGTGCCACCGTCTGTCTCCTCATGGTGTTGGGTGCTGTCTCTGTGTCCCGTAGCAATGATACTTGACACTGCTCTGTGAGCCCTCGTGGTTGGGGACAGTGCAGCGTGATGCAGCCCAGGTGATGTGCTCCGCCGTGTAACTGACCAGTGCGGTTTGCCCTGTCTACATTGTAGGAGTCTTCGGAGGATGTGTCAGGAGGCTTACCCTTTCTGGTAGACCTGGCTTTAGGTCTGNAAATTCTTCTCCCACATGGAAAAAGAGAGGAAGAGAGAGTAGTAAGAGTTTTTCTAACCCCTCTAGTTGACTGATATGTATAACGCATTTTAGACTGGGAGGTTGCTTAAGTTTAACCAAGCCAAGACTCTCTAGAGTGGGATTATCTTCTAGAATGTAAGCTCCATGAGGGCAGGCGTCTTCATTTGGTTCTCTGCTTTCTCTCAGGCACCTAGCACGATGGCTGGTACACACTAGGCACTCAGTGAATAGTTATTGAATGAATTCAGTGTAATCATTGACAGCATCTTCGTTCAGGCACAGGATGGAGGTGGCAAAACACGATAGTGCTTTATGCCTGGATAGTTCAGCAGAGAGGAAGCCGTCCAAAAAATCTCACATGTGTTTTGTGCTGTTTCTAATATGGAGTCTTATCGGCTCTTCTCTCTCCAGAATTGTGTTGAGACTTCACTCTGTGGTCATTCGAGTGCCACCGTCTGTCTCCTCATGGTGTTGGGTGCTGTCTCTGTGTCCCGTAGCAATGATACTTGACACTGCTCTGTGAGCCCTCGTGGTTGGGGACAGTGCAGCGTGATGCAGCCCAGGTGATGTGCTCCGCCGTGTAACTGACCAGTGCGGTTTGCCCTGTCTACATTGTAGGAGTCTTCGGAGGATGTGTCAGGAGGCTTACCCTTTCTGGTAGACCTGGCTTTAGGTCTGTCTGTGTTAGCTTGTTCCATGTTAAGAATCCTATACAACGGACCAGAAATTACCAAAGAAGAAGAAACCTGTCAGGAGCTGTTGCGGTCCAAACTTTTACAAAGGTAACAAGGGCTTCAAATCGGACTGGTTTTGCTCACAAAGGAAAGAGGACTTTGTGTGAAAAACTGCTTTTAGTACATTTCCCAGCTGATTGGGCCTACTGCCTGCCAGTCCTGTGGGTATCTCTGTGGCTAAGAAATAAGATGAAAATTACACCAAAGTGCCTTGTGGTCCTTCCTGTACTAAATGTGAAATTGTAGCCTTGAACTGTATAAGCTTTTCTCCAACCCAAATATTGTATAATTAAATTAAAGGATCCCCAAAAGGATGGTCAGATGGATAATAAAGCAAACAGAGCAAAATGTTTATTCTAGAATCTCAGCTGTATATTTGCGTACTAACCATATATTTCCTTCAACTTTTCTATATATTTAAAAGTTTGCATAATAAAATGTTGGGGAGCAGGCAGAGTCCCAAAGATGGGGTTTCATGTAATGTTCATTTCTCTTAAGCCTCTGGAGGAGGTTTGATGAATAAGTTCTTAGCACATAGTGTGATCCTTCATGTGCTTAATAGATCTGCGAATGTTAAGTAACTTTCCAGATAGAGGAGGAGGTGAAGAATCTCTTTTCTTTATGTTCAGGTGCCAGTGGCAGGTAGAGGCCAACGGTGTGATCTCCCCTGCCCTTACTCCAAGCCCATCTCCACTGCCTCTGACCATTGAGGAAGACAGAGAGTTCACTTACCCATCTGATGTCCTCGTGCCTCCTGTTGGAAATTACTTTGACCTGCCCCGGATCAGACTGCCTCCAGGAATCATGATAAAGCTCAGGGAAATTTCTGGGCGTGCTAGACCACAGTTTAGACCAAGTATAAAGTATGTTGCTGTATAGCATTTTATTTTCCCAGTGAAAAAATGTTTAAACAAGTGAAGGGGATGTATTTCTTTTTGTAGTCTAGCAAATTAATCTTTCATTTATTTTTATTTTATTTTTGCCGTACCAACTGGCATGCAGGATCTTTGTTCCCCAAGCAGGGATCAAGCCTGTGCCCCCTGTATTGGAAGCGTGGAGTCTTAACCATTATACCACTAGTGACATTCTTGAACCTTTAATTTTACATGTACTTAATGAATGTTAACTAGGTATTGTGGGGAGTACCCCAGGTGGTATTCCCGGTCAACAGGGTTCAAAGTGTGGGCTCTCAGTCAACAGCATTAGTATCACTTGAGAACTTGTTAGTTCTTAAGCCCCATTTCACACCTACTAAATCAGAACCTCTGAAGAATGGGGCCCAAGTTTTCCATATGATTTTGATACAGGCTAACACTTGATAAGGTTTTTCTCAGGTGGTTTAACCTTCTACTTTAAAGAGTCATGGTAGTCATCATGGTTCCATGGAGTCTAGAGGCATTTATTTGTTTTTGATGCCCAGAGAAATGCCAATGGTCTTTAGAATGTGAGGTGTTACAGTGACAAATGTCTTTGTGTTATTCTTGCTTAAAGTCAAGTCTGTTTTGCAGGCCTCTGTTCTGCCTTCCGAGGCAAGATTGGCCATTTCAGAGAGAAAAATTTAAAGAATAGATGAAATTTAATGTGAAAAAATACAAAAGCACCATTGTTTTCAGCCTAACGTCCATACACCTAAAATACTATGAACCGTAATACTGCATAAAATGAATTGGCAGATAAATGGTGCCAAAGATCTTTTATTAGCATTAGATGTATTCTAACTTTAATATAACTCCAGCTCAAAATTTTACAAATAGTAGAAAATCAAGTCTGTTTAATTTGGATTTTCAGCTTCATTGACCAGTGTCAGTTTTACCTGTAAAGTTATTGCCGTCTTGTTATGAAAGCCATCATCGTGTTCATGCCACTTTATTATACTAAAGATCGTGTGGTAAATATTTAACATCTCTAAAGTGACATTCTTCCATCTATAAAAATACAGTGTTGGTACACCTAGAACACGGCACATATCTGACTAGTTTCCCTTGTGATCACAGAGAAGTAATTCAGCCAGATGTGATGGAGGAAATGGTGGTATCATGTGTTATTAAGCACTTGAACCTTGTTGATGCACTGCAGTCCCTAATAAATTTCCAGTATCAAGAAGAACATGCTGAGGAATATGATTTACTGTGTAAAATCATGGGAGAGACATTTAAGAAACTCAATGCCATGGAGAGACAGCTGCAGGTAAGTGAAAGTTAAAAGCATTTAGATGTCTCTTATAACTGTTGGAAATGACGTCTTTCCTAAAAATTTACGATGTTTAAAAAGTGATCTGAAAAAGAAAAAATATTGAATGACTATATTCTGTAAACAGGAACTAACATAGTAGAAAAAGAAGTATCTGAATTTTAAAAAGTTACTGTGACTAAAATTTTTAAAGTCACAGATTCCTTATTTTGCATCTAGTTTCATGTTGTTTTCTATTTTAATATGTCAGAGTGTTGCAGAATTGGAACAGAAGTGGCAGAGTGAAGTTGATGATGCCATGCAGGGGAAACTGGAGAACAACATACCTTTCTTCTATGATTATCATTTTAATGAGGTGAGCAAGTTGTATGACTCATTACTGGGCATTGCTGTTTGTCATATTGGGTTGGCCAAAAAGTTTGCTCAGGTTTTTCTATAAACTCTTTCAGAAAACCCAAACGAACTTTTTGGCCAGCCCAATACAATGATATATACTGTATGTAGAAATTAAAAAAATGTCATTCTTAAAATGTTGCATACCTCAAAATGTACCCAGTCTCTAAAAAAGGTTAAATAAAGTTGATTAGATTAACATGTCAGTGATACAGAGAATCACTTACTCAAATTATTCAACTGATTAATAGTTTTATAGAGCAGTTATTATCATTGTCAAATTGTGCTTTCAAGCCTTTTTAAAAAAGACAAGAGTTACAAGCAATAAAGAAATCCTTGGAAAGTAGTCAATGCCATTTTTAATCATTAAAGTATCAAGTAGTAACTTATAAATGTGCTTCTGGTGTAGAAACATGGACCAAAGGTCAGTTTTTGTCCCTGAAATTTTCTGTTTCTTGTAACACGTACAGTAAAATTCGGTTTTTGCAGATCCTGCATACCATCTTTTCTTGATTTTTCCTTCTTTAGAACAAAATGAAAGAACTAGAACTTTTGTGTTCAATGAAGGAAGTCTCCTTTGATGGAAATGATCTTGAAAACATGGTGCTATCTCTGAGGTTAGTGATGTTAGTAACTGTGTAAAGCTAATTTATCACCTTGATGCTCAAAATGCAAAGATCGCATCTCTTAACAGATATTTTTAAAAATATTATGCATTCACTAAATATTTTATAGAGTTGAAACTTCTTTGGTATTTGGAAATTTTTATTTTAACCTTCAAGAGTTAGCATATAGGCATCTAAAACTGGGCAAGAGGAACTAAAACTGGCCACAGTTAAAGCACTGCCTTCCTTGGACGGGGCAGGGAGAAGGCGGGCAATGTTTATCAGGTTACTTCCGTTTCGTTTCTCCTCTGTCTTCTCATACCCTCTGTGATTAAAACGCTTTGGTTTTGGTAAACCAGAGGACGACTAAATGCACATCAGTCTTTCTTTATAGGGAGAAGTTCCTACAAGAGGTGAATTCTCTTATTCAGAAACCCTCGCACCCACTGGCTAAAACGAAGACGTTAGTGAAGAGTCTAATGAACCGAGCCGAGCTGTTGCTGCACGTCACCATTGCGGCCCAGTCTGGCCTCACGAGAAGCATCTCAGGGACCCCCGCGGAGACACCGGGTACTGCTGACAGCAAGCCCCGCAAGGCTCTCTGCGCTAGTCTGTTCATAAAACATACACTATTTATTTTTAAAAAAGGAAGAAAATAACTCTTGTGTACTTGTAGAAAGGAAAAAAAGGAAATTTCAGTGTTATTTTGCTTTTTACTTTTTCCAGCCAAGAAATACTTTCCACTGAAGTCATGTGGTGCTTTGTCAGTCATCTGAGCATTGGGGGGTGCCTTGTCACCTGCCTTGTTTAGTTTTGGGGGACCATCTAAGGAGCACTGCTGTTAAGTCACTTAAGTCGTGTTCGACTCTGTGCGACCCCATACACGGCAGCCCACCAGGCTCCCCCGTCCCTGGGATTCTCCAGGCAAGAANTGTGGTGCTTTGTCAGTCATCTGAGCATTGGGGGGTGCCTTGTCACCTGCCTTGTTTAGTTTTGGGGGACCATCTAAGGAGCACTGCTGTTAAGTCACTTAAGTCGTGTTCGACTCTGTGCGACCCCATACACGGCAGCCCACCAGGCTCCCCCGTCCCTGGGATTCTCCAGGCAAGAATACTGGAGTAGGTTGCCGTTGCCTTCTCCAAAACAGTGACATATATTTTTATAATCCAGTGATCCTCACTTTCAGATTATAGGTTATCATTTTCATAGCAACATATAATTAGTCAACTTTGTGAACCCTGTACCGCATCATATTTTCCTCTTGAAACTGAGTTTGCATTTCCTCTTTAGTAATTATGTGGAACCTTCTAGCACACATTTGCACTATTAATTTTTTCCGGGTCACATTTTAATTGTTAGCCTGAGAATACATTTCTCAGGGAAATCAATGAGTCTTCTACTTAAGTCAGTTCCACAACACTGGGCAGAGCCCATAATAGCAAGTGTTAATTCTCACTCAAGAGAATAAGTCATAAACATGTTCTTAAATGAAAGACTCCATGTCGTCTAGCCCCATTGCCTGATGGACACTATGGAACAAGTGAACTTGATTTCATCCCAGCTGACTACCCAGGGCTCTTCTCACTAGGGAGAGAAGTCTAGGATGACTCCTAGGCTTCTGATCTCAGTAATAGGGTTTCCCTCCCTGAGAACATCAGGGAAAGCTTTCCAGACATGAGATAATGATCACATGCCACGTGATCTGCTGTGCCACGGCTAGAGGGCCGTGTTAGCCTGAGTTCATTAAAGGCTCCCTCAAAAGTTTCCCACTCAGTAAGGCTAGTGGTGCTTTCCAAGAGGCTCTTGGCACCAGAGATGATGATAGTTTCCTAAAAGATAATATCTTCAAAAATTATAATTATTTTTAGATTGAAGCTATCTAACTGTTCTTAAGACAGATTCAAAATGACCTCAACTTTCTTAACATCTTTTTTCTTAGCTGATCAGCGCATGGAGTTTTGTCTGCTTCCATTAAAGTATTCTTTTACAAAACACCTATTTCCTGGATAGGAGCCATATGTCTTATAGGCAGGGCCAGTCAGATTCTAGGAAAAGTGTAATATTTAGTTTTACCAGCTGTGATCAAAGCAGAGATTTCACCAAATGGCAGTAAGTCAGCAAAGTAAATCCAGGATTAAAGGGGGAATCAAAGGGCATCTTTGAAAAAAAAATGATCTGCATTTATTTGAATTAAGATTATTTGCTTCAAGAGACTATTTTCTCTGTCCTCTCTTGATTTTTAGAATCCTTATATTAAAGTTAACAATGGGAATTCCCTGGCAGTTCCGTGGTTAGGACTCCTAGCTTTCACTCCTGAGGACCCTGGTTTAATCCCTATTAGGGAACTAAGATCCCACCAGCCACATGGCCTGGCCAAAATAAATAAAAACAAAGTTAACACTGTTAGTTTATGAAATTAAATGAATTTTTCAGGTTTTCTTTGGAAACTCAATTTAATAAAAGAATGTGGTTTTTCAAGCTGAAGTAATTTTTAACCTTGGTATTCGAGGTTTAAATCTCGGTTTTCAGATTTTTTAAAAATTGGCCTAAAAATCATCTGTGCGTTGTGCTGGCTGGTTTGGGGGCCAATTTCCTGGAAAACGAAGGTACTCTTAGTTTGGTGGTTCCTTGTTGGTTTTTGCTGTCGGTGTGTCATTCTTACAAATAGGATAGCAGATAGGTCAACCTTCTTCTTCCTTTCTGTTCCAGCTTGTAAATCAGCCTCTGAAACAAAGGTGATCTCTCATGCTGTGCGGCAGCCTGTTTTCCTTCGCAGCATGTCAGCTCCTTCTGACCTGGAAATGATCGGTAATGAAGATTTGGAATTTACTAGAACAAATCAGAGGTAAATAGCTGAGGGCCAAGGTCGGATCCCCACATGCTGCCGCGCACCTTCACCACAACACACTCCCTGAGCGGGTCTCTTGTTTGGCCGTAGGCGACGCCACGTGACCAGCCACCGCAGCAGCTCCTTCACACTCCTGCAGTCATTGGCCATAGAGGACAGCAGGGACAAGCCCACCTACAGCGTCCTGCTGGGGCAGCTGTTTGCTTTCATCGGCACCAACCCTGACCAAGCTGTACGTCCATGTTTTTTGTTTGTTTTGTGATGTTTATTTGTTTGAGCATGCTGGGTCTTAGTTGTAGCATATGGGATCTTAGTTCCCCGACCAGGAATTGAACCTGGGTCCCCTGCATTGTGAACTTGGCGCTCCAGCTGCTGGACCACTGGGGATGTCCCTGTACATCATGTCTTGCCAAGTAGCTGAGTAGAGCGAGAGGTGCTGTGACCCAGGAGTCAGGTGTACTTCCTTCTCACGTGTTCAGGTGTCCAGCAGCAGCTTTCTTCTGGCCGCACAGACTAGATGGCGGCGGGGAAACACCCGCAAGCAGGCGTTGGTGCACATGCGGGAGTTGCTGACGGCTGCCGTGCGAGTCGGGGGAGTGACACACCTTGTGGGTCCAGTGACAATGGTCCTTCAAGGAGGACCCAGGTCAGTTGTTTCTGTTAGTTTATCCTGTCCTGTCTGGAATGGGCAAAGGCCATTCCAAAGATTTCTCTTGGGGCCAAATGTTAGATCATGGTGTTTGCTAGTGTTTCCCCCTAAAATAATATATTTTTCTAAAAATGGTACAGGATATAATTTAAAAATTCAGCACATGTAACAAAAAGTAAATTCTCCTTACCTTCCTTTTCTAAATTCCACTATTAAGAGCTTGTTTCATCAACTATACACACGTAAATAGCTATTTCATTCTCCTTGTGTGCTTAAGTGTTTGTATGTGATTTTTTTTAAAACTCAATTCAGATTACATTTCACGTGCTTTATTGTAATCAGTTTTCTTCAATAAATTTTGGACGTCTGTATCTTTTCGTGTTAATATGTATAGCTCTGCTTTATAGCTTTTAAGACCTTCACAGAGCTCTATTGTATGCTATATTTATTTAACTCCTCAGCTGCTGATGAACGCATGGGTTCATTCATTCTTTCACTCTCCATCTTTTCTTTCATCCCTCCTTTCTTCTTCCTGTTTTGTTTTGCTTTTCTATTAACAATAGTGCTGCAGTCAACAACCTTTTATACCTATATTTTTGTATACGTTGGTGCTTATTTTTATTGGGCCAAATTCCTAATAACATAATTGTAGATATTAACTTTGAGGAGGGGTTTATAACTTACTTGTGAGGAGTTTTTCTGTACTAATGCCCGACTGGGCTTCAGAGATACTTCGATAGGAATAGAAAAGTCATTCTCTGCAAAGACTGGACTGCAACTGCTGGAGGCTGCCTGTGCCTCCTGACAGCTCTCAGGAACTCTGGCCAAGAAGCAGAAGCAATAGCTGGAGGGAAATGTGAACTAAGAGCTAACCTGACTGTCTTGAGAAATTTCTGTGTCGATCAAGAGAAGCCAGGTTATTCTTTGGAAACAAACAACTCCCAAAATCTCAGTAGCTTAAAAAACTAAATTTTAGTTTTTGCTCATGTCCCTCAAAAGTCTATCTTGGCTTGTGGTAATTACAGAGAGCTTGGGACAGAGGAGGGGACAACCATCTTGGAAAGCTGTCAGGCCCCTTGTCAGAGCTCTGGCTCATTGGCCAGACTAGTCACATGCCCACCCGACCACAGCAGTTCCCAGAAGGCATAGTGAGTTACACTAATAAGTACCACAGTTCACTTCCAAAAGTTTCTCTGTAACACTGGCAGCAGTATTCCTTTTCCCCTCATTACATTACATTTCCCTCATGACATTATTAACACCATATGTCAGACATTTTAAAAAGTGCAGAAAATCCCCAAAGTGCAAGATAAAAATCACCTGTAAATCCAGCGTTTTAAAATAGAACCCATTAATGTTTTAGCATATTTGTTCAGTCTTTATTCTAACCTTAGTGATCTCCTATAATGTTTTTAGTGCTTATATAGCATTGTGTCATATCCTTGAACGTTTATTAAGCCACTTTCCTATTTTTAAATCATAGTTTTTGTTTATTTCACTATTATAAGCAATATTATGTTGCATATCTTTGTAGATAAATTCAATAGTTCCAGTTTTCAACTAAAATTAATTGCTGTAGAATCTATCCCAGGTTGTGTTTTTATATTGGGAAAGTCTTATTTCCCAACTGGATTCTCATATTCTGCTAATAATTGGAGTGTGAACTTGCAAAGGACACTTAGCTAATGTATTTGTGTCTTGGTTTTCTCATTAGTACAATTGCATTTACAGTATTCAGTACTGCATGGGATGAGGTAGGCCTGTCTCAAATTAATGGTTTCATTATTAAATAAATTTGGGAAATGTTGGGTGCCATTCTCCTGCTCCGAGAGATATGAAGGACTTTAAAGCCTTGAGTTGTCCTGGAGTGAGGAACCTTGCTTACCTTTACCTAACCTAGGATTTCCCAGAGCATCCTAGAGTGTGGGCATTGTCTCTGAGGCACTCTTAGGAATCCTGCCCAACAGCCTTCTGTGGTCCTGCACTTTGGGAAACACCAGTCTCCAAGGTTCCTTCAGTTCTGGATTCATCTAGCCACTTGTGCGTTTCTCAGAAGGCCTCTCCTGCTTTCGGGTTCACTATTGCTGTTCTTGACACGGTTGAGGAAGACTGAGCTTTGGTTCTGTTTCTTAGAATTGAAGAACTGACCTGTGGTGGGATGGTCGAGCAGGTCCAGGAAGCCTTCGGTGAGACCATGACCTCTGTGGTGTCTTTGTGCGCACGTTACCCTATTGCGTGTGCAAATAGCATCGGACTCTTGTGTACTATACCTTACACCAGGTAAGCAAAGAAATGCTTTATAGTGTATGTAAGTTATACCACAATGTCATCAATTAAATAGAAATATTTTTATTTATTAAAAATATTTTTAAAAAGGATTTTTTGGCTTTGATTATCCAGTGACACTATCACTCTGATTAAATGAGCCTGTCACCTGACAAACACCTAAAGTTACTATGTAAATACTTATTGTTGAGTTCCTACATGATCAAAGGTGGATCCCCATTAGAAATTATGTTACGTTGTCAAAATGGAGAAGTTTGAAGGAAAGAAAAGATCCCTAGGAAGTTACTTATTATATTGGGCAAAACTTTTTGCTTTTGCACATTTCCTTTCTTCATTACTTGATTAAGAGTTTGAAGATGTCAAGCATTCATGAAGTCATTCTTTAAATCCCCTTATGATAAAATATGCAATTTTTTTTCTATTATGATAACCTTGTGTTGATTCCATTGAGTTTTACTTTGCTGTCCTGTATGAACTAACCAGAACTTGAAATTCATTATTTATGAAGGAAGTCATCATTCTAAAAATTTCTGTGTTGAGTTTTACATGGTAGCATCGTAAGTTGTAAATAAAGGACTATGTTGACATGTTTTACGGCCCTTTGATAACCTGGATCTTAAGTGAGAAGTTCCTAAGAGCTGGTCAGTTATGTTTCTTTCAATCAAACCTTTGTGCCTGGCCAGGAGTGAAGAGAAGTGCCTGGTGCGGAGTGGCCTTGTTCAGCTCATGGATCGACTGTGCAGCTTGAGCAGTCAGACTGAGTCCAGCTCCAGTGAGAAACAAACCAAGAAGCAGAAGGTGGCCACCATGGCCTGGGCAGCCTTCCAGGTGCTTGCCAACCGCTGCGTTGAATGGGAAAAGGAAGAAGGTGAGAAGCAGGATCCCTTTCTATAACAGAGCTCCTTGATTTCTTCTATCGATGTTTTTTGTTTTTTTTTTTAGTATTTGTGCTGGATGGGGAAAAGAAAGACTATTAAATTACATAACTAGATTGATTTAATCAATTATGATTTCATGGGAGCCTCTTCATCAGTGTGGTTCTGTGAAAGTTTATCACTGTGCTATGACATTTAACAATATCCTAATGCAAAAGACATTACACTAAGTGAAATAAGCCAGGCACAGAAAGACAAATACTGCAGTGATCTCACTTATGTGTGGAATCTAAAAAGCCGAACTGATAGAAACCAGAGAGTAGAACAGTGGTCACCAAGGCTAGGGAGCAAGGGGAGTGGGGAGATTTTGTTCCAAAGGACACACTTTCTCCTGTAAGATGAGTAAGTTCTGGAGCTCTCATGTACAGCTTTGTGATTAGAGTTCATGATACTTCACTTATACTTGAAACTCGCTGAGAAGATGTCTTGTATTTTTACCCACCATACACACACAGAGGTAATCGTCACGTTGTATACCTTTTAAAAAACTCACATTCTACAATCTGAGTATATACAGTTTTTATTTGCTAGTCACACCTCAGTGAAGCTGAGGGGGCTGGGAGGAGTAATGACCACCTGAAAGAGGACAGTAACCCCAGGAAATTGAAGACATCTTTCCTTTCCTTCTTGCCATCACTGCTAATGGTGTCTGAATAGATACTTTTATGAAATGATTTTTCAGTTGTGCTTTTGAGATGCTGTTTCCAAATCATATGTTCAGTCAGCAATCCAACTTAAAAAGTAAACTTGAAGGATAACTTCTCCATACTGTCCCACGTATATAACATATCATTCACTGTGCGTTTTATTGTTCAGGGAGCCAGGCATGGGATGACTAAGGCATTGTTTCTCCCCTAAAAATATATGGTCTAGTAGGGGAAATAGGCCAGTGAACAAATAATTCCAGTGCAGTCAGTGCTGTGATCAAGGTGAGCACAAGGTGCTGTAGAGGAGCATAGAGATCCTTACAGACCCTCTGTACTAAGGAATCAGGCAGGGCTTCCCAAAGAAGGTGATGTGAGCACTTTTCTTGAGGGGTAAAGAAGACTTCCCAAGTAGAATGAACAGTCAGTGGCAAATAACTTTTGTGGCTTTTATGAGAGGTACTTGAAAATGGAAAAATCCGAGAAAACCTTTTACTGTGTTTGAGAAGAGGTTGGGTGTGAGTTAAATATCAGAATGTTTTCCAAAAAAGAAACAGACTCACAGACAACAAACTAGTGTTTACCAGTGGGGAAAGGGAGAGAGGAGGGGCTATATAAGGGGAAAGCACTGTGAAAGTGAGAGTGATGTCGCTCAGTCGTGTCTGACTCCGCGACCCCATGGACTGCAGCCCACCAGGCTCCTCAGACCGTGGAATTTTCCAGGCAGGAGTACTGGAGTGGGGTGCCATTTCCTTCTCCAGGGGACCTTCCTGACCTAGGGATTTAATACAACCTTTAAAAATTGTGAATCACTATATTGTACACCTGTAATTTATATTGTACATCAACTACTTCACACAAAAAAAGATGTTTTCATCCCAGTAAAATGATAATTCTTCTCTATCAATCAAAGTATGTTTCTAGGTTTTGTGTGGATTAATTATATTCAATTTTAATTAAGAAAAAGGTCTTTTCCTGGGACTTCCCTGGTGGTCTAGTGCTTAAGAATCCACCTTGCATTGCAGAGAATGCAGGATCAATCCCTGGTTGGGGAACTAAGATCCCACATGCCTTGGAGCAGCTGAGCCTGCAGGCTGCAACTGCTGAAGATAAAAGAAAAAAAAAGAATTACATATTTCCCCAACATTGAATCATTTTTCAAGTTACTGTTACCTTCTTTATGTTTCTGTGTGTGCTTAGTCTCTCAGTCATGTCCAACTCTGCAACCCCATGGACTGTAGCCCACCAGGCTCCTCTGTCCATGTGGATTCTCCAGGCAAGAATACTGGAGTGGGCTGCCATGCCCAGTTGTTATCTAATGAGAGACACTAATCGGATGGCTAACAAAATACTGAATAGGTTAAAGAAAAATTGGGCAAAGGGAGGCTTTAGTGCAGACCCGCCACAACTGCAGACCCACCATGCCTTCCTGGGGTTTTCACCATGCTTTTTCTTGCTTGAACTCTGAAGGCGGCTCCACAGAGGCTGTGCACTCAGGTCTGGCCCGTCAGGTGTCCAGCCTTCTCACAAATCACCTTGCCCGAGCGACTGAGTGCTGTGGCAACCAGGCTGCCGGGAACGACGCCCTCCAGGATGTCCTGAGTCTCCTCAATGATCTCTCGAGGTATGGAAGGCCCCCTGGAGCTATGGGAGGAGGTGGCTTTTCCTCTGAGTGATGGAATTCCTTTGGGGAGAAGGTGGCTGTCTTTAGAAACATCTAAATTACTAGGCCGTCATGACATGTTCCTGCCTCAAGAAAAATAGTAGAGAATACAGTCGTTGAAAAATAGCATTTAGTTCCAAAATGTGGAAATCATTTATTTGAATATCTATACCATAAAGTTACATATTATTATTTGCTCCAATACTTTGCTGGTAACAGCTGCTAGCCTTTCAGGTCAGTACCACTGCATTCAGTAACCAAACAGCTTAACCTTCATTATAGTAAGTTAAAGACTAACTAGCCAGGACTTGCGGAGAAGGCAATGGCACCCCACTCCAGTACTCTTGCCTGGAAAATCCCATGGACGGAGGAGCCTGGAAGGCTGCAGTCCATGGGGTCGCGAAGAGTCGGACATGACTGAGCGACTTCACTTTCACTTTTCACTTTCATGCTTTGGAGAAGGAAATGGCAACCCACTCCAGTGTTCTTGCCTGAAGAATCCCAGGGATGCGGGAGCCTGGTGGGCTGCTGTCTGTGGGGTCACACAGAGTCGGACACGACTGAAGCGACTTAGCAGCAGCAGCAGCAGCAGCCAGAACTTGTAATTAATTCACCTTCTCATGCTGTGTCTTTGAAAGAAGATATTCTTTGGAGGTTTAATCATGTGTGAGCTGTGAGGCCCACAAAGATTTGTCCACCTAAGGCTGCTTATTCTCTGGTTTCTGCTGAAATGTAACAGGTTCGGCTGTGGCAGAGCCCAGATTCTTGAGGTCTGTATAGCACTGCATTATCTCTTTGGTCTTGAAGCACTTCTTGAAAAGGAATAAAAGACTAAACTAAAAGCCTCCTGGTTGGGTTTCTAAGCCCTGATGCTCTGTGAATCACGCTGAACTAGAGGATCTCAATTAACTAAATATACTGCTACTGCTACTGCTGCTGCTAAGTCACTTCAGTCGTGTCCGACTCTGTGACTCCATAGACGGCAGCCCACCAGGCTCCGCCGTCCCTGGGATTCTCCAGGCAAGAACACTGGACATAAGGAATCAAAAAATTTTCAAAAATCTTTTAAAGTATTACTGGTCAATTATGAGCCTTTATCAGGTGGTTATAAAAAAAACCTTCATAAACACATATTGCCAAAAATGTGTGTCTTCGCATGAAATCTGAAGTCAGTTTGTTTAACCTCATTGAGGGAACTTTTATTTCTGAATTTCTATAGATCAACATCCCCAACACTGTGGCCCTTTTCTTCCTGTCTTTGCAGGAGTCATATAGGTAAAGCCATCCTGAGCCAGCCAGCTTGTGTGTCCAAACTCCTCTCCCTGCTACTTGACCAACGCCCATCCCCAAAGCTGGTTCTTATCATTCTTCAGCTGTGCCGGGCGGCACTCCCGCTGATGAGCGTAGAAGACTGTGGGAATGTGGAGCTCCCACCCTGGAGCTACTCCGTCCCCTCCCTAAACAGCGAGCAGGAGGATCCCAGTGACCCAGCATCCAAGATCGCCTCGCTGCTCTTGGCAAAGCTGGCAGACTACGTGGTCCCAGGTGAGTCACCTCCAGGACGGGAGAAAGGCACTGTCACTTCCTGTGGATGATCAGACCAAGCTTTCCTTTGTCCACAGTCACAGCTGTGTTTCCTGTGATAAAAGGAAAGGGGGAAAGGGTAGGACAGAGGGAGGAAAGAAAGATTCCAAAGCCAGTGCTTTCCCCATCCAGGGGAGCTGCACAAACAACTGCAATTTTTCTGTTTGCTTAAAGGATGTCAGACAGTCCTTTCTCCAACCGCTTCCGAACCTGACACCACATTGACAAAAACCAGCCCCAAGAATTCCTTAAAAGGCGATAAAGATCCTGGAGAAGAGAGTGAAGCAGTGGATGGCAAGCTCTCTATCTTCATCCACAAGCGGGAAGACCAGTCATCCCATGAAGTTCTGCAGCCATTACTAAGGTGATGATCGTAATAGTCCATGCCTTCAATCATGAGCCATGTCACAGACACTGTGATGAGTAAGCCCCTTACCAATGTCAACCACCTCAGCCCTTTTCACAAGTAATCACTGCTACTGTCATCCCTGTCGTTAACGCACGAACAAACTGAGGCAGAGCTGAAACATAGACACAGGTCCCTCTGACTTCAGAGCCTGAAGTTTTAACCATGACTCTGTACTGTCTCTCTGGACCCGACAGAGTGAGTCCTATTGAGCATGTATCATTCGTGTCCAGCCCAGTCTGCAGTGTGACTTCATCTGTGAGAAGGAATAACGCACCTTGGTTTTCGGTTACGGGCATCCCTCAGTCATAGTAAAATTAGGGGTACCACTCACTATGAGATAAAGAATTAAGAAACTTTTTCAAAAGCCATAATTAATTGGAAGTACGAACAATATGATTGCTCAACAAAGAAGTGAAATATACTTATTGTCAAAAGATTACAAACCTGCAGGGCACTGTTAGTGGAATCCAGGACAGTGAGAAGTTCCCACAGAACACAAACTCCTAAATTTAGGAGAAATTTAGGGAATTTAGAAGAGATGTTCGTCTCAGATGGAAGAGTCCTCTCTTCAAATAAATGATTGAATGATGGTGTCATCCTCATAATCGGGTTCCTTGTCTGCCATCATAGAAATCAAAAGCACTGTGGGCTACTGGCACAGGGTAAACTGAGTCAGGGGAAGTCAGCGCACAGATGAAGAAATTTCCAAGGAACATCCCTGGGCACTGTGAAATGTCATCATACGAACTTGGTGAACGCTTTTTTGAGAGCCAGGTTGAGGAGGCAGGGGGAACTAAATTCTTAGAAAGGGAGATCCAGTCATTCACACTCAGGCTCCAGTCCAGGCTGTTATTAAAACTGCCTCACTTGGAGATTTAGATCCCTCACTGAGGCCTCCCATGGGCCTGGCCTTCCCTTTATTTTAGGATCAGCTTGTCACTTGTTTGTCATCTTCACACAGGTTTTTAATTATCATTATAACTCTAAAAAAAATTGTTGTTTTGATCCCTAAAAGTGCTATAATTGAGCAATAAAGAGCATTTCCTTTTGAAAAATTGAGTCTTACTGTGGATTTTTGTTACAGCATGTAATAGTGGCCTGACCATTACCAGGTTGCCTCATGGCCTGCAGTCCCCACCTGTGACCATCCTGTAAAATCATTGCCTCTCTCTGACTTCCCATTTCAGTAGCTCAGAAGGACGGCCCTTCCGACTTGGTACTGGTGCCAACATGGAGAAAGTTGTGAAAATGGACCGAGACATGACGAAGGTAACCCCAACGTGGAGGAACCTGCTCCAACAAGAACCACAGTTGAGAACATTTGCCAGGCTTCAGGTTTTCAGGAGAAATTTTTTTTAAAACATTCACGTTACCACAAAGAAGCAGGGTGAAAAATTGAAGTCATTGAGGCTATTTTCAAGAAGATTAGTCAAAATCAATTTATCATCTAACCAACAAGGACCTACAGTATAGCACATGGAACTCTACTCAATGTTATGTGACAGCCTGGATGGGAGGGAAGTGAGGGGGGGGAATGGATACATGTATATGTATAGCTAAGTCCCTTGCACTGTTCACCTGAAACTATCACAGTATTGTGTTTTGTTTTAATTGAAGGATAATTTGCTTTACCATTTGTTTTGCATTGGTTTCTACCAAACATCAACATGAATCAGCCATAGGTTTACCCATGTTGAAACTATCACAATATTGTTAATACCCCAATAGAAAATAAAGTTTAAATTTAAAAAGATCAATTTATCATTAATATTAAAATATGGAAGAGAACTCTTGATTTTGACCTAGAAATTTTCCTAGCTCTGTTAAGAAAATTCTACAGCATAAAAATAGTTTCAAAGTGATCATAGGGTGACAGGTTAAAAGAGTAATAACAATGGATAATAAGAAATAAAGACAAATAGCCCATAAAAAATACATCCAGTCTCACAAATTACACAGTAAATAAATAAAGGGAAAGAATAAAAATAATAGTACTGTGTCATTTTTACCTTATCACCCTGATAATGTTAAGATTGATGATACCCTTTTTTGCCAAGGTGAGGGTAAATAGGGCATTTTCAAGTATCCAGAGACAAGCTTATTCTTGGCAATTCCGTTTGTAAAAAATAAAATAGAATTCATGTACCCATAAATAGGAGATTTGTTAAAAATTTTATTATACCCATTTGATGAAATGCTCTGAGCTTCACTGGTGGCTCAGCAGTAAAGAATCCACCTGCCAATGCAGGAGACTCAAGTTCGATCCCTGGGTTGGGAAGATCCCCTGGAGGAGGAAGTGGCAACCAACTGCAGTTTTCTTCCCTGGGAAATACTATGGACAAAGGAGCATGGCGGGCTACAGTCCATGGGGTCACAAAGAGTCGGACATGACTTAGTGACTAAACAACAGCAACGAAATACTGTATAACCATAAAAGTAACCAGATAAATGTTGACACGGATATTTATGATATTTTATGGTATCAGATTCATATCCATGATCAAAATTCACTGTGTTTTGATAACTGTTAAAAAGAATTCAAAACTGCATGTGGCATGACCTATGATTATGTCAGAATTTGCGGGGAAAACATTCTGGCAGACGAGCAGTGATCTCTGTCTGGCTGAGGACAAGGGATGCGTGTGGAGATGTAACTTTCTACAGTTCTAATATTTTAATATTTGCATTTATAAAAATGAGCCTAGATTGGAGGACACAGATTTTTTTAACGTATAGTGCTGAGAAGAGTGAAAAGAATATCACGAGAATCTTTAAACTGACCCCCAGGGTGGCTGCTGTGAGGTGATTACGGAAGAGGCGGCAGCTGCTCTGCGAAAAGCGACCAAGTGGGCACAGTCAGGCCTCATTGTCAGTGTTGGGCCACCTGTGGAGTCCCTCAACCCAGAGACCGTGAGTGGGCTGTCCACAGGGGACAAGAAGAAGACGGCCCAAACCTCCATTTGCCGAGAGAGGAACTCTGAACTCGCCAGGTAAAGCCTTCCCAGGAAAGAAGCTGCTTACTCTCTTCTCAGACGCACTGTGTGAAGGGTTTGTTTTGAGGGTTTCAATTTTATTTTTTTGTGTTTTATTTTGTAGAGCATTTATTTTTATATACGTATTTATTTTTGGCCTCGCCACATCACATGCGGGATCTTAGTTCCCCGTCTAGGAATCGAACCCATGCCCCCTGCATTGGGAGTGAGAAGTCTTAACTACTGGACCGCCAGGGAAGTCCTGAAGGTTTTAATTTTATATCCTCCCCTTGACCTGCTGGAAGTGAGAAAGTGAGGCTTAAAATACCCAGCCATTCGTAGTAGTTTCTCTCAAAGATGAGTCAACCAGTGATGACCATTCACTTGGTGGATCTGATGCTGTGAGGGACAAGTAGGGAGGCTCTCCAGCCTGAGTGCACATCTGAAGCTGGAGGACTGTTTTTCTGAGAAAGGTCACCACCAGGAGCACCAGCTACAGTTTTTTTGAGCAGCAATCGTAGATTCTGGCCTTGCTTCCTTTACTTCATCCAAACGGTACTTGTTACCATTCCAGCTGTGTACAGAAGGATGAACATGTGTTGCCTTTGATAAGTTGGGTGAGATTATATGCTTGTCGGCCAGAGGCAGATGCAGAGAAGTCCTCAAAATCCACTTTTTCTAATACGGAGCAGGCCAAAAAGTTTATTAAGTTTCTTCAGCAATATCTTGCAGAAAAACACAAACCAACTTTTTGGCTAACCCACTGTAATTAGAAAATGTTTCCATCTGGTGCCAAGTCTAAAGTCACTCTTCTGGCTTCTTTACCATCACGGGGCCTTGACACTTTTCCCTGTTGACACTTGCAGGACTGACCCCGTCCGACCTTTCATCAGTGGGCACGTGGCAAACAGCATGGCCGCTGAGGTGATCGCCTTGCTTCATAGCTTGCTGATGGCACCTGAGTCAAATGCTGCTCAGATATGGACCACAACAGCAGAGAAGGTTAGTATGTTTTTACTGCTTTCAAGGAGGAAGCAGAACAGAAGTCAGTTTTTTGTTCTAGCAAGGGACATTGTAACAGAGAGAGTTCCCACTTGAGCCAGATAGATTTGTGTTTCCCCTGAAATCTGCTTTGATTTAGTGGTTTCAACTCTGTTAACCCACATCTCCTATCACTGCCAGTTCTGATTTCACAGAAGGCAGGCTAATATTCTCAGGGAAAGAATGGCACACCTTGTTTCTCCTCCTTGCTTGTGTTCATTCGGTACTAACGTTAGGAAGTCATGCATCCTTGGTTTATTGGATTTGTTAAGTGGAGTTGATGAGTATTAAGGAGGCCTCACACTCCCTGAGCTCTTCAGTAATTCATCTTGACAAACTAGTCCAGTCTCCCAAGAACTAGAGTTTGGTCATCAGTTTCCCTATTCTGAGTCATTCATCTTGTGAACACCTTATAACATATCCTAAAGGTAATTGGGTGTTGCAAGGTAGGTGATATGCTATTATGGTCTTTCTTCAGGTAAATTTTTGGCTTTATTTTAGGTTTTTTTTTTTTTTTTAACTGTATTTGATTTGCTCATATTTCATTTCCAGTTTTGTCCAACTACATAAGACCAATATGGCAAGAACATCAGTGGTCATTCCTGCTCGTTACTACCCCCCTCCCGTGTCGAGTTCCTTTAGTCCAGGGGCCCTGTTGTCGACACTGCACCACCCTTAGTATCAAAACGACCAAAGGTCTAACTCCTGCCATGTGGGCTGCTTCATATGTTTAGGTTCTGTCTCGTGCACTGATGTACATTCCACAGTTGGGGAAATATGCAGAAAGCATTCTGGAAAATGGCAGCAGTAGTGGCAGAAAGCTTGCCAAACTTCAGAGAATTGCCCGCCAGGCTGTGGCTGCACTTTGTGCACTTGGAGGCTTCAAAGAGACAATCAAGATCGGGTCTGAAGTCCAGGTAACCAGCCACCATGTCCCCAAGTCATCGCTTTCCTGTGTGTATAAGTCCATTGAATCATCTATCAGCTGTTAGACAAATATCATCCTCCCAGTTGGACAAAAATTCTTGTTTTTTTCCAAGCTAAGAAACAAGTGACCCTCATCCACACAGTGCTGCAGATTATTCAGACATCAGTACAGCACTGCACAGTATCTAAAACCCTTGTGTCCTGTGGTGGTGGTGATATTGGGAGTGTTTTAGAATTGAGGCTTGAATTTCTTCATACTGTGCTCACCTTGATATAAGGTTTTAGGACCTATTATTTTAACTCACATTCAGGGCTTGGCGTCTGCATTATAAGAACCTATTGCTGTAATGCCAGTAATGACAGCTGTAGATTTACTCCTCCCACTTGTCACATCAGATTGCTGCTCAGAGTGGGTAAGTAGTGCTAACCCATCTGTGTCTCTAGGTTCTAGGTAGAGGAATATCAGGAAGCATCGGAGTGGTGGCTTCTATCAACGAACAGGAAGGTATAGCTACGGTCAGATTCCCACCCATAGACTGTAGAAAGACTTCGCAAGCATCAGACACACTGACTATTCCATTGTCTAGACTTTGTGTTCCAAGATCAGAGGTAAGGTGATTTTTAAATGTATCCTCAAATGTCACTGCAAATGGTAACCATCCTGTAATGAATAATATGCATGTGCACAGTGCTGAAGCACAAATACATGGTTTTCTTAAATTTTACTTATGTATTTACATATTGGGTGTAATTATTGAATAGTAACGTTGATGTGAAGATTTTTACCTAAATGACCAAATTCATTTCTTTGATGAGGAATATTCCGCAGTATATTGTATGTTTAATTGTTTTGGTCTAGCTTGCAATTTTCTGTATGGTGATTTTTTTTTAATTGAAATTTTGAGAATTAACTCCAGATGATAATAACACCCTCATTTCTTATAAACTAACTACTTGAATTTAACTTTTTGCCATGCCCCCCACCGCCATCAGGCATTGCCTCTTCATAAACTGTCCATTACTGAGAAGGTAGTACAGGCAGTCCAGTCCATGTTGCTTCCTCAGGAGGGAAGTCTCTCTATTCATACCTCACTTCCTGCAACAGGAGATGGGTCAGCTCCTGTGATGGCAGTCGTCCGGCTCCTGGCTGAGATAAGAACAAGGTGAGCGCCCTCCAGAGACCCCCCTAATGTGCCGAGGTGGTGCAGGCCAGAGGGACAGGCGTCTTCCATGGGCCTCCCCGTGCCAGGTTTACTGGGTCCACAGCATGAACTTCATGCCAAACTGAGTAACAGAAACCGTCCATTTGCGCTGTGTTTACTACAGTTTGCATTCCCCAGCTTCTGTGCTTTGAAATAAAGTTTAGCTGTTTCCCTAAGGAAATAAACAATCAGAATATGACTGTTATATGGAGTGCATGCATAGACCCCACTGGTTTGCTTTGGTCAAAGAACTTTGTTCTATCACAGGAAGTCTTATGTCACTTGGCCCTTTTTAAAGTAGTTCAGACCACGTCAGTACCTGTCCGGTCTCTTTCCAAACTGCTGAGGAGAAAATTAGGGAATGCTTACAAGTGTCAGAATTGGAAAGAAAACACATTTATTTACAATTAAACAACAGCAACAAGTTTCTTTTGACAGTGCAACTTGCCAGAAAGTTCTAATGTATGTTTTGAATCTGGTGAGAGAGATCAGTATACAGATTTCCCAAGCATTTGGGTCCCTCTTGTTCTCAGAACATTAATATTGCCTACAGAGCAAAGTTTAGGAAAAGGTATTAGGAGACAGTGCTTATTTCATAGCTGGCACTTGGTGTCTTCATGGAGGGAGATGGCAGCCATTTCCCCCTTTCCAATTGTCCATGCAGTGTCAGCAGTTACTGTGCGGGAAAAGAGAAGCTAGTTACATCATTCAAACCAATGCAGCTCAGTAAAAAAGCAAGAGGAATGGAGAGTTGGAACCTTATTTAAATTAGTGGATAAAATTGATTGAAATGTTTTTCACAGTTGGCATTTTAGAGAATGACCATTGATGACTTTGAAATATTGTAAATCTTTTAACATTAAGAGCATGCCTGGTCATGGCCCAGCTTTTAGAAGACAGCTTATTTTGTGAAGAATTCATACAGCAGTGTCCTGCAGCTGTTGAAGTTCTTAACCTAGTAGCCCAGGAGTGCAGTGCTGGTAAGTACCTGTTGCTTTCCTTTCTACCCTTTGTGTCGAGGTTTGTTGGCACACTGACAATTTGGAGTGGAATATTGACTGTTTTCACATACACGTCCAACAGCTAAGCTCTAGACACAGCACTTACACAACTGACTTTCATTTCAAATCTGCAAATGTAAATAAAAATATGCAGTATATGCCAATTAGGAAATCAGCATTTTTCATTTTAACTTTAGGACCATGATGTCAGAGTATTTTCTTTGCCCCATTCATATTAATAAGTGGGTTTCATTTCTGTATTAGAATTCTTTGTGACCTGCCCTTAGGACTATGGATACTTTCTGACTATTGTCATTGGCCACATGTGAATTCAGAGTCCAGAAATTTGCACTAACATCCATCTTTGTGTGTCTGTGTTTCTGTGTGTCTATATGTGTGCTTATGGAAAAGTTCAAACAAATACAAAAACAGACTGTTTTTGTATAATGAACCCTCATGTTTCCATCATCTAGTTTGAACAGTTATCAACTAATAACCAATCCTGTTTCTTCTACACTGCACCTTCCTGGATTATTTTTAAGCAGATTTTTAGATAATCCATTTATTTATCTGTAAATATTTTAGTGTGTATCTCAGTAAGGACTCTTAAACCACAATATCATTTTCACATGTAAAAAATTTACAGTAATTTAATATTATTTAATATCTAGTCAGTGTTCAGCTTTATGATTTTCTCAAAGTCATACTTGTTTTTACATTAGTTTATTTGAATCAGAGTCCAATTAGAGTTCATCCATTGTAATTCATTGTTGTCTTTTAAATTGCTTTTAAAATACAGATTCCCCTCAGTATCTTTTTTTCCCTTACAACTTACTTTTTGAAGAGTTTCCCATAGTTTGGATTTTGTATATCCTATGGTATCATTTAATATGTTCTTTTGTTCTTGAATTTCTTGTACACTGATGGTTGGCCTGGGTTTTTCTGAGTGAAAATTTACCCTTTATCATTGCTCACAATTAGATTAGCATTTCTCCAGTGCTCTTGTACTAATGTTTTAATAAAGTAAGGAAAAATTGGATATCTTTACCTCCCTTAATGGTTTTAATCTTATCTATTTTTTTGGTCATTTTTGTTACCTATATTATTTACTCATACTATTTCCTTTTTTTCTGTAACTCTCTGATTTTTTCTGTTCTTAAATTTTTGTCCTTTTTCATGTGACAGTGATTTCTTTTGGCTTGTTTTTGCTTTTTAATTCATCTTTATTTTTATATCTGTTTTACTTCTCAAATCTCCTTCCCTTAATAAGTATAGCTGTCTGGGGCCAGCAACCATTAAAAAGCCTCAGAGAGATCCCCCCAAAAGAGGCAGCAAGAACAAAAGAAAAGGAGCTTGCTTGCTCGGCTTCTCAAGTGAAATTACTTGTGACTAAACACTTGCTCATTTTTTAATTCTGTATGCGTCATAGGTAGTTCCCTACTTCTGCTTTTTTAATATTCTTGGCTTAGGTTGCATCCTAAGACTTATTTGACTGATTTTAGCAAACATATAACTTTCTGAATGAATCACTTGCTTTTCTCTAGGATTCATTCTGGGTCTCTTTTATACATTTTATAGAATAAAATAGAATATATTTTATCTTACTCTGTGAAATTAACTTTGGTACTTAATGTATAAGCCAGAAATCATAATAATTTAGGGCAAATAGCTTTAATAATAACCCATCTAACCCATTTCCCCCCCCCGTGGAAAAGAACCTTATAGAAACAAAGAGTTGAAAGAAACATGTGGAAAGTTCTTATTAATTGCTACAAAATAGAAGACTATGAGCTTATACACAGCAATTTATATTCTAAAATAGTATCCTATGTCAAGAAAGTGAAAGTGTTAGTAGCTCCGTCATGTCCGACTCTTTACCACCCCATGGACTAGGCTCGTGTAACCCACTAGGCTCCTCTGTCCATGGAATTCTCCAGGCAAAAATGCTGGAGTGGGTTGCCATTCCCTTCTCTAGGGAGTCTTCTTGACCCAGGGATCTAACCTGGGTCTCCTGCATTGCAGGCAGATTCTTTACTATCTGAGCCACCAGGGAAATCCATGTCAAATTTAACAGTCCTCAATAACTCAAATATTGGATTACCAGAAAGGATTTTAAGGTTTAAAGTAGGTATCTAAGTTTGCTGATTTACCTGTATTTAAAAAAAAAAAAAAACTATGTCTGAATTACTTTCCGACACAGCAGTAGGTTCTTAACGCCTACTAGAGAATTAGAGTCTGTGCTCAGAAGAAATGCTGTTTACTACATGAGATTCAAAGTAGTGTGTAGAAGAGAAAGAGTTCTTTGATTTTTATTTTTTAATATATCAAGGTTTTTAAATTTCATAAATGAATGTGTCATAGAATTTATAAGCAATAATATGTTGATTCTCTAAAGTGAAAAAATTTTCAATGAATTCCTCTTATTACTTTACTTCATCTGTGATAAATTAAGCCACAGACTTGGCCATTGTAATGCCTCCCTCTTTGGTCTGTGTCTCATCTTTGCCCATGTTTGTGTCTTATGTCACATAATAATACACTTCAGCCTTGCACTGTGTTCTTTGTCATATGTGTGTGTGCACATATATGTCTTTTCTCTCCTCCCAGATTAGAGACTTTGGCTCATATTAACTTTCTATTTTCCGACATCTGGCCCTGTGCTTTGCTTGTGGGAGATGTTCAGCAGGTTGTAGTCTTAAAAGATCAATTAAGATGATAAAAATAATAGTTTTCATTCATTAGATGATAGTAATAGCTTTCATTTATTGAGTGTTGGCCATGTGTCAGGGACTTGGCTAAAGGCTTTAACTTGCATTGTCTCATCTTTTCAACCACCCCGTGAGGCACAGGTACTGTTATTACCCCCATGTTGGCAGTGAGATGTTAAATATCAAGTAATGGAACCAGATTCTGGATCCAGGCGGCCCAACCTCAGGGTCCATGCACTTGACTGCATTGCTTTGTTGCTGAGCTACACGCAGGAGACAAAGATGTCTCAGGGTGTTTGCTCTTTGTAAGAATTTGAATATCTCTGTAAGTACTTCATTGCTCGGGTCCAACTCCAAAAGAGTTGGAGCCCTCTCAGGAGTTGTAGGATTTATTTGCACGTCTTCGACGTCTTCCCCTCCAGGAGAGAGGCTGGCAGTTGTGGAAGTGCAATGTGAACGGCTGAGGATGCTCTACCGGGACTGTGCTCGGCCCCCGCCGCCTCCACTGCAGGCTGACCGGAGACAGGTGAGCCCTCTGCTGTGTCTGCAGCACGCAGCATGAGAGGATTACAGAATGCCAGGCAGCACAGTCATGATTTTAGAAGGGGTGTTTGCAGAGCCATTTGGAGGTATAAGCTCTGCAGTGACGTGCTCTCATCTCTGAATGTCAAAGCACGTCAACTTGATATTCCGAATATTGAAAGATTACAGCAGGGGAGCAGAACTCGGCAGTCTGTAAATAATTTCTGCATTATCAATAACAAAAAAAAAGAAAACTTTTTCAAAATTTTAGATCTGTAGTTCATCTTGTAATAATACTAAAAAGTATACATAGAATGACAAAAAAGCAAAAGTGGAACAGAGAAAGACATTTAATGTATGATATTACTTATACATAGAATCTAAAACTAGTGAATAAAACAAATGAAAAAGCAGACTCACAGGGGAAAAACAAATTTCACTTGAGGGGCAAAAGCGAAAGAGGCAAAAATGTCCAATATTGGCCTATCTGTGACTGTTCTTAGCAGCACTAGTCATAATAGCCAGAAAGTAGAAACAACCTCAATGTCCATCCCCTGATGAATGAATGCATAAAATGGGCATGTTCATACAAGGAGCATTATCAGCCTTAAAAAGTAGCGGAGTGCTAATGCATGCTTGCAGTATGGATAAAACTGGAATTATGCTAAGTGAAGGAAGCCAGTCACAAGAGAGCACATACTGTATAATTCCATTTCTTGCAATGTCCAGAACCTGCAAATTCAGAGAGACGGAAAGCATAGAGGTGGTTACCAGGGACTGGGAGGAGAGAGGGATGGGAATTAAGTTTCTTTTAAGGAGAACAAAAATGTTCAAAAATTAGTTTGTGGTGATGATTGTAGAATTCTGTGAATATGCTAAAATCCATTGAACTGTACACTTTAAATGGGAAAGTTACATGTTATGTCAGTTTTCTTTCAAAAAATTTTATTTATACTAGGTGAGAGTATACAAAAATTGCTATATTCTTATAATTTTTCTATAGATTTGAAGTTATTTCAAAATAAGACAGTTAAAAATATATGAGAGAAAAAAATGTCACTTGAAATCTCAGCATCTCCATTTTGTGTTCACAATGCTATTGAATGAAAATGTTTTTCCCCAATGCAGCCCAAAGAGATTACATGGAGCCCCTCACGAGTGTTTCCACCTGTCCGAGCCTGCATGTTCTCCTCGCACCTCACTTCTGTCACCTTCCTAGCAGACCCCAGTGCGGGGGGCGGTCTGCCCCGGGGCACATTTATCTATGCCACCTCACCACTGCCCGTTCAGGTGAGAGATCATAGGACCCTTTGTCTTCTGCCTCTGTCCTTCAAATATGAGAGAAAGAGGAAGTTCAAGGGCCCATGGTGAGCCCTGATTGTCCACTCCTGGTGTTTCTTCAGGCCCCGTCTTTCTACTGGGAAATTGAAATTGTTTCCTATGGAGATACAGATGATGATACTGGACCAATAGTTTCCTTTGGCTTTGCTACAGAAGCAGAGAAAAGAGATGGGGCATGGACTAATCCAGTGGGCACCTGTCTTTTCCATAAGTAAGTGGCTGCTATCACTGTTACCTGAAAAACAATAGGGACTTCCCTGGCTATCCAGTGGTTAAGACTCTGTGCTTCTACTGCAGGGGGCATGGGTTCAATCCCTGATCAGGGAACTAAGATGCCACACAGTGTGGCAAAAAAAACCAACATGGATATGGGTATTTAAAAACTATAGTAATATAATTATAGTCTCTACCCTAAAAAATATAGACAATACTCGCTGGAAGTATACTCATGTTCAATGAAAGAGAAGAGCTCTTAGGATTTGTCTTCTAGTTACTCACCTGCTACTGAAACTCCTCCACCCATTCACTGCTTACCTTCCTCTGTGTTGGCCCATTAACCTTGTCTCTGACTGTTCCTTGTTTTTTTCTTTTCAATAGCAATGGCCGAGCTGTGCATTACAATGGCTCCAGTTTATTACAGTGGAAGAGCGTTAGATTAGATGTAACTCTCTCTCCTGGTGAGTATGGTGGCAGGTTTTTTTTTTTTGCACCTTGTCTATTTCTGTTGTTCCCAGTTTGGGGCCAAAATAGGTCAAAATTAATGAAACTCAGCAAATGGAAATGGACACTGTCTTCTATTGAAAATGAAATTCTTGTCATTGCTGTCCCCTAGTTTACACTGAACCTTTCATTTTATGAGGCACTGTTGTCGCTAAAGCCTCCATTGATAACGTAGGAGTCACAATAATTGTCATTCCTCCATCATTAGAAAAATCTGAGATTTTGCTATACTTTGAAGTTTGGTCTTTAATTAGCTTTTCATTAATAAACATATAAATAGCTTCAAAAAAAAAAAACCCACCTCTACCAGTCACCTTGAAGCACTCAGGAAATCCATTATCAGTAGGTAAGACAATGTGCTATAGACTTTGCTCTCAGTAGCCTAAACATCCAGTCCAGCTTCAGCAGATCTTCTGCCCAGGTGTTTCAGTCACATAGTCGGTTCAATAAAGAGAAAATCTTTCCCCTCGTCTTTTTAAGCCTCCATATAGTAACTTGATCGGTAATAGTAGAGGAATAGTCCTAACTGCTCGAGAAGTAGCATACACAGACATTGTCCTCGTGACATTAGAAGCAGCCAAAAGTGTTGGTGACTTATTTTCAGACAGTACATCTTAGCATCATCTCTGATGAAACTTGGAAATTATTAAATGTGATAGATGATCTGAGATGCTTAGGTAGGGATTCCTGAGTCACTGAACCCGACAGATAACTTCTTGTAGCTGTCTGGGGGGTAATTTGGTCATCACTTTTCCTTGAGGGAGCTGCTTACTAAGTTGTATTTTACCAGTGAGCATGGTATTTTCAGTTATGGTCAAGTGATGCCTTGGAAAGTTACTTCCTGGCAGGTTGTTTCTCTATGGAGCAGAACTCTGTAATCTGCTGAGTACTTAAGTGCTTTAAGCACAAACGGAGGGGGAGTAGAGAGAGCAGGGGACCCATAGTTAGGTGGTTTATTTGTTTGTTATAGTTGATTATTTTGTTTGATCATACTTTAGTTTCTGAGAAAATTTTGGATCAGACCTCAAGCAAGCCGGCTACCTACTCTTTTCTTAGAGAAATGTGTCTGTGTAGTCCTAGGAATTAAGAACCTACTTCTAACAATAGGATCCCAACCTCGGTACCAACACCTTCAGTGTCTGTTCATTAACAGTTACTCTTTGAGCATCTTCTATGTGCTGGGCCCTTTTCTAGGCCCTGCAGATGCCATGGTGAACAGTGACAAGTCCCCAGCCATTGGGAAACCCAGCCTAGTGGTATCAAAAGCATATGAGACTGGAAATTCCCTGGCATTCCAGTGGTTAAGACTCCACACTTTCATATCTGAGGGCACTGGTTTGATCCCTGGTTGGAGAACTAAGATCCTGAAAGCTGTGCAATGCAGCCAAAAAAAGAAAGCATATGAGACTGATCAAAAGCAGAATCACAGAACTTCATGCACTGACTGGAGAGTTTACAAGGGGTTAACTGTAAAGCTATGTGTACTAGCAGCTTGCCTGAGGCAGCCTATAGTGCTGATGTGGTGGACATGGTCCCCTTGGTTCTCTAAGTTCATCCCAGTATCTAGTCATCTCATCAGAAAGCAACTTAGCTTGTATTATCTTCACTTCCTGAAAAATGCCTTAAGTAAATATAAGTAAGGAGTCATAATATGAGTTAATGACATATGTTTAGCTTACAGTGTAGGTGGAGTTTTAAATTATATTTTTTAGACCCTTTTTAAGTCATCTGCAACTTACTGAGAAAATACTACTTTTCTTACCTTTATTCATAAGCAATCTTGTACATGTCAAAAGAGAAAAACTTGTATTCCTCTATTAAAAAATCATATCCAATATTTTTCCTTTTTGTCTTAGCTGCCTGGAAAATAAAGGTTAAATTTCATGTATAATTATATAACTATGTAGACACTACTATTTTTGTTCTTCTGAACAGTTTCTGACTTCTCTTTTTAAAATTGTTTATTTCTGTTGTATTACTTTGAGTGAGTGAGTGTTAGTTGCTCAGTCTTCTGACTCTTTGTGGCCCCATGGACTGCAGCCTGCCAGGCCTGTCTGTCCATGGAATCCTCTAGGCCAGAATACTGGCATGGGTAGCCATTCCCTTCTTGAGGGGATCTTCCTGACCCAGGAATCAGACCTGGGTCTCCTGCATTACAGGTGAATTCTTTACCGTCTGAACCACCAGGGAAACCGTGTTACTTTATATATATCTAAATATTGGGTTGGCCAAAATTTCCTTTGTGTTTTTCCGTAAGATGTTATGGAAAAACCCAAATGAATGTTTTGGCCAACCCAATACAAGGTATTCCATGTCTTTTTCAACTGTAACTGATGGCATGAATAAATAAAAACCATGATAGTCAATGGTATGTGACCGCGTGCCAGTTACATATTGGAATTTTAATAGTCAATAGAAAGGAAAAAAAAAAAAGTGTTGTCTCCTTCTGCCCTAGGTGACGTGGCAGGGATTGGCTGGGAGAGAACCGAGGGGACGCCTCCTCCACCCGGGCAGCCTGCCAAGGGCCGTGTGTACTTCACATACTGTGGGCAGCGCCTCTCACCGTATCTTGAAGATGTCTCGGGTGGGATGTGGCCAGTGGTTCATATTCAGAAAAAGGCAGGTTATCTTGTTGGGAACGAAAACCAAATTCTCCTCAGCAATTTGTCCCATCGGAAATGGAAAAATTAAAGACACTAGACATGGCCTGGTTGACATAGTATGTGGTACCTGATGACAGAACCTCAAAACCCTGAAGAACTGGGTCCTTCCTTTGCATTGAATCTGAGTGCTTAAATGCTTTGATCTCCTTTTGGCCATCTTTCCTAAACAACAAGGCAAGGGACACTGGTGTTCTTCCAGTGCCAGTAGAAAAAGCCTGTGGTTAAATAAGTTTGGAACATGGCCCTCTTGGGTTGCTTGAGTATACCAAAAGCTCAGAGGTATCCTTCAGTAAAGATTTAAAAATTAAACTTTATGTAACCCTACACTTATACTTAATCATGGGACTCTTGTTTTTAAGGAATCCCTATAAACAACTAATGTTCTGTGGGACATTACTATTTACTACATGCTGATAGCTCCCACATCCTTATATCCTGTCCAGATCTCATCCTAAATTCTAGACACAAATATTCAGCAGCCTAGACAACATTTAGAAATAGATATTCCACTGGCATGTCAAAGTTAACATGTCTGAAACTGAGCCTAACTCTTCCCCACCCCCAGCCTGCTTCTTCCTTAGCCTGCCTTGTCTCAGGAAATGGCAGCTCCATTCTTCCAGTCACTAAAGCCAAAAACCTTGGCCTCTTTCTTGACTACTCTTCCTCCCACTCTACACCCAGTCTGTTAGCAAACCTTGTTGACTTACCTTCAAAATGTATCCAGAATCTGACCACTGAGTTGATGGCCAAGCCACCCTCACCTTCTGGGTAGCATGTTACAGTATTCCTATATTTCCCTCTCCTCCCATCCCCTGAGTTCCTGCCCTTTTACATGTCTCTTCAACACAGCAGCTACAGTGATCCCTTAAAAATGTTGGTTAGGTCATGTTACTCTTCTGCTTTCAACAGGTCAGTGGCATCCTGTGTCGCATATTGTGAAAGCCCAAATCTTAGAATGACTTAGGAGATCTTGTAGGATGTGCCCCTGTACCATGTCTCTAATAGCATCTTTTCTCTTTCTTCAGTGAATTGATTAAAGATGTCAATAATGTAGGCAGCCTGTTCTATTCATTCAATAAATATTTATTTATTGAGCACCTATGTTGAGTGCTGTATCTCAAGTACTATGCTAAGCTCTGGACATACAATAACAATGAGCAGAAAAGATATGGTCTTTGTGCAATTAAATCCAGTTTGCAGGAGTCATACTAGTCAAACAGTCACATAATACATGTGTGTGTATGTACACACACACACACACATATATATGAGAGAGAAAGAATGTGTGTGTGTGTGTGTGTGTTTGTGTGTACAGAGGTGGGAGAGATTTCTTTTGAGGAATTGGCTCATGTTACTGTGGAGACTGACAAGTCTCATGAACTGCCATCTGCACGCCAGAGACCCAGGAGAGGCATGGCTTGATTGAGATATCCTAACTCAAGCAGGGGTCAAGGGAAGAGGGTTGAATTCCTCCTCCCTCTACCTCTTGTTTCATTCAGACCCTCAATGGATTGGATAGTGCCCACTCACACTGGGGACCTACTGTGTCCACCGATTCAAATGTTAATCTCACAGACACACCAGCAATAACTGTTTAATCTGCCACCCTGTGGCCAGTCAAATCAGCATATAAAATTAATCATCACAAATATGATTGCGTCGTAGACTTGAGGGAAGCAAGTACCAAGCCAATCTGGTCACATTCATATTACCCTGAAGAAGTGATGTTTGAGCCAGATCTGGAATTTTAACCGATTTAAATGGACAAAATTGGAGGAGGGAATGTTGTAAATGAAGGCAGTGGCATGTGCAGTGGCGTCAGGTAGAAAGAAACAGTGTTGGAAACAAGAAAGGTCACTGAGCTTGAAAGCAAAGAGCATTAGTGTGAGGGGAGGGGCAGGGCGGCCTTGCCAAGCTCGAAGCACCAGGGTCTGTAGTTGCACCAGCCCCTCTCCCGGGGTCACAGAGTCTCCATAGCTGGGGACAGTGAATGAAGTCCACTTGGAGGTGTTAAAAGTGAACACATAAGTAACCTAACTCCTTTCAAGTCCTTTCTTTGGTTTCCTTTCCAGAACACCAAGACTCGCGCTAACTTTGGCTCCCGCCCGTTTGCCTACGCTGAAGGGCAGGCCCACCGCAACGCTGCCGACCTGTGCACTGACCTAGCTGAGGAAATCAGCGCTAACTTCGAGGCCCTGCCCTTTGCCATGGCCTCTGACAGTGATAACGATGCTGGCACCAGTACTGCGTCAGACCCAGGCACTCATGGACCACCATGCCGAATTGCTGCCGTAGCCACTGCTCAGCAACGTAAGCTGCCTTCCCTCAGGATCCACCCGCTTCCTGGAAATGGGAAAGCTGTTAATTCCATAAACCCATTTAGCTTGGACATACTCCAGTGCCCACTGATAATAGGGTAATAGGCCCAGATAAAATAGGGAGCCAGGAGGAAGCCTGGTGGTCTGGAGAGTCCATCCCCCACATAGAGGAAGTCTACCACTACTCAGAACCAATAGAATATTGCCACATGGAAATGCAGGCCTGAAGGATTGTCCACTTTTTATGAGACAGAAATCTCCTAATTTTAAATGTTAATCATTTTTAAACTGATTTAAAATGGAAGCCATCAAAGAATAATAAAATGTTAGTTGTGGAATCTAAGTGGTAGATGTGTAGGTGTGCACTAAAAACATTCCTGATTATTTGAAAAATCTCATAATAAGATTGAATAAAAATGAGCTTCAAGAAATGAGATATCTGCAGCCATATTTGGCCCTTGGGATACTGGTTTGAAAATTGTTTTAAGAGTTTGTTTAATTCTGTATCTTGTTGAAGAACCATCCAAAGTCTTCTTTGAGTTGAGTGAATTATATCCATATAAACTATTTTAGGATTGAAGGAAATTGTAGATGATTAGTTATTCCTTGACTCTGTGGTTTAAAATTCCTCTAAGAACTAAGAGTCTTTCAGTTCAGTTCAGTCGCTCAGTCGTATCCAACTCTCTGTGACCCCATGAATTGCAGCACGCCAGGACTCTGTCCATCACCAACTCCCGGAGTTCACTCAAACTCACGTCCATTGAGTCGGTGATGCCATCCAGCCATCTCATCCTCTGTCGTCCCCTTTTCCTCCTGCCCCCAATCCCTCCCAGCATCAGAGTCTTTTCCAATAAGTCAACTCTTCACATGAGGTGGCTAAAGTACTGGAGTTTCAGCTTTAGCATCAGTCCTTCCAAAGAACACCCAGGACTGATCTTTAGGATGGACTGGTTGGATCTCCTTGCAGTCCAAGGGACTCTCAAGAGTCTCCTCCAACACCACAGTTCAAAAGCATCAATTCTTCGTCGCTCAGCTTTCTTCACAGTCCAACTCTCACATCCATTATCTCACAAATTAAGAGAATCTGGTCTGTCCATGTATGAGTTCATATGCCCTTGCCTAGAATTCACTGTCACTGTGCTTTGTTACAGAATATGATAGTGATACTTCCTGTCATTATAAAGTGGAGCTCAGCTATGAGAATTTCATCACCTCTGGCCCAGACCCCCACCCGCCCCCCATTGCAGATGACGAAAGTGATGACGATGACGATGACGACATCCCACAGGTAAGAGCCCCACAGCAGTCGCTTAGCTCCCTGGTGATGAAGACAAGCCCGAGGAATATTTTAATCTGAGCATGCAAAACTGAAGTCTTTATGCTTGCAGTTATATCATTGTGTTTGGACAGTAATTGGGGTATTCATTTTTCTAACCACGTATCAATAGTTGTATCTATTTGGCTCCATGGCCCAGCAGCAATCCAGATGTTGGAAAAAGAAGTGCTTTAATGGTAATTCAGCAGTGAAGTTTGGGGTCATGTGAAGTGTATATATGGCTTTAGAGGGAAAGGAAGAGCTCACCCCAAGCCAGCTGTTGCCTCCCCTGGCCTCTGAGGGCGTAGTTAGTTTGGTGGTCTGCATGGTTTGTTTCTGCCGCTGGCATTTGAGATAGGTGAAGACCTCAGGAGTGAAAGCCGTAGTAAGTCAGGGAAGAACACAAGGTGTTCCTTCTCCATTCGTGTTTGCCTTCTCCTTCCAGGAGGACCACTATGCCCTGCTGGTGAAAGCCTGGGAGACCAAGGTTTTTCCTACCATCCGAAGACGGTTCCGCAATGAAGCAGAGCGGAAATCAGGACTGGACCAGATAAAGGGTGCTTTACAACTAGGTCTGGTGCTTTATGTTTTCCTATGGAACCCACTTCATGGCTTGAGGAGATGTGCTTACATGAAACTCAGGGAATAAATCAGCAAAGAGGGGCTCATCTAAAGTTGGGCCAGACTTAATAGTGTCCTCTTCTTGGACCTTTATGGAACTTTGTGGTCTTTGGCTTTCTTTGCCAGGCTTTTCTTTGCTTGTCAGTTCTGCTCAGTATTTTGAGTTGATGGCCTGTTAGAATGAAGCTGGCCTTGTTATACCAGGAAGCTGGATGGCCTGGTGGTTAGTAGCTTGGGCTCTGACATCATGCTTGTGCTATTACCAGCTCTATGACCTTGGGAGAGTTACTTAACCTTTCTCGACTTTCCTCACCTTTCAAATGGAACCAATAATGGTATGAAAAATTAAAGAGCTGACACAGATAAAGCTCCTAAGAACAGTTTCTGGCACATAGTAAACATCCATGAAACTTCCCTGGAAGCCTCGTGGTTAGGACTCTGAGCTTCCACTGCAGGGGGCACAGGTTCAGTTCCTGGTTGGAGACCCTGCAGGCCGTGTAGTCTGACCAAAATTAAATGTCACGGTAATGAAGATGGTGAGATTTTTTTTGTCCACTGGACACATAGAATACAACGGAGTTTGACAATGAATTATTAGTGAGGCTTAAATGCAGATAGCTGATTTCTGTTTTAAGGCTTTTTCTAATATGTGAAACACCTGCTTTGCGAGATGCAGAAATGCCTGTTTCTGAGAGGCACAGCCACCCTTCTCTCGGAGTATCAGATCAGGTTTTCTGTCATCATCGTGGCAGTCAGAGAAGGTGTAAGGAGACAGTACTTGCTGTTTCTCTTTTAACTTTTGTCCTGACTGAGACTAGGAACAAATAAGGCGAAAAACCACCAAAGACTTTTATTTCTTGACCAGCTAATACACTGAATCCCTGATTTCCAGTGATAGCTAAGTAATTCCTTTTTCTCAGATTGGTGCCAGGACTAATCAGTATATGTATGTGTATGTGTGTTTTGGGTGAGGGGGGTCGATTATTGTTTTTTCTCCCACTGAGAAAGAGGAACAGAGCAAATTTCAGTACTGGATAGAAGAAGTTGATGGAGCTGCCCATCGCGCTTAAATAAGCTGCCTGTGTCAGTTGTAGCAATAATCAAACACAGTACAAGAATGTATAAAGCAAGAAAATAATACAGCACTACCCTCACTTTCTTCTTCCTCTCCATTTGTCCTGTAGTTTGTTCTCTTGACTTAACTAAAATGAAATGACTGCTTAATAATGTACAGTCGTTTTTAAGATGACTATGTTCATTCTTTCCATTCTTTTTTTCCTGGTTATACGTCCCAGCAATGCTCCAGGGAGTGTTCCTTGTACCTTTACACAGTTGAGCTTGTGTTTCTGTGGGAGAGATTTGAGAGTTTCTTAGAAGTAGGGCATTGAGTGTTTTAAACTTGATAGACACTGTACAATCACCATTCCCGGAAGGCTGCCTACTCCCATGAATTCCCCTTCTGTCTTCATGCTAGGTACGAGTCAGTGTTGTGACTGGACTGAAGATCATGTGCTCTCTGGAGGGTTACCAGTTCTGTTCTGTCTTTCAGGCATGGTGGATATTGCCCGGCAGACAGTTGAATTCCTCTACGAGGAGAATGGTGGCATCCCAAGAGACCTTTATCTTCCCACCATTGAAGACATTAAAGATGAAGCGAACAAGTTCACGATTGATAAAGTTCGAAAAGGTTTTGCTTCCCCCCTTTCCTTCCTCTTTGAAACTTTACCCTGAAATGAGAAGTTGAGTTTTCCCACACGTGAGTTTGAGTAGGCAGCTGCTGGTTCTTCTAGGGTGACTCTCTTCACTCAGTGATTTGAGCTCTCCTGAGCTCTCCTTCTTGAGGCCCTTGGCTCCCTGGTGGGGAACCTGGATGCTTGTCTGGCCTCTAGGGGCCTCTTGCACTTTCCTAGAACCTGTTGCATGAGCAGGGTGAGACAGAACACTTGAAGACAGAGAAGTGGGGCATGGCTGGAGGATTGCAGATAGGCCTCTCAGGCTTAATCCTGGCTGCCCAGCCAATGAACCATGAATATGTAGTTGTACTATGCTTTTTAAAATTTTATAGAAGGTGTATATTCATTTGATTTAAAATCTGTTACAGAAACAAAAGAAACAAAAATACAGAAAAGCACAAAAAAGAATCTAAAACCACTCATTATTAGACTTTCACAAAAATATCGGAACCTCATGGGCAGGGGCAGGCATATGTATTTACTTTTCTGTTTTGATTCCTCTTTGTTTGAGAGAAAAACTTCACATACCATAAAACTCACCCTTTTAAAGTATACCTTTCAGTGGTTTTAGTATATTCACAAAGTTGTGCAGCCTCCAAACCATTGCCTCCGATTCCAGAACATTTTCATCCCCTGAAATGAATCCTGTACTCTCACCTCCCATTCCTCCTTCCTTCTAGCCCCTAACAACCAGTGATCTACCTTCTACCTCCCCATCTCTATAGATTTGTCTATTCTGGATATTTCATAAAAAAATGGAATCATACAATGTGTGGTCTTTTGCGTCTGGCCTCTTTCACATGGAATTCTTTTTCGAAATTCATCCTTGTTGTAACTCATGTTAGTACTTCCTTTTTATGGCAAAGTAATATTCCACTGTATGGATAATACCCTGTTTTATTTGTCCATTCATCAATTGATGGGCACTTGGGTATTTCTACCTTTTGGCCATCATGTATTCATGCTGCTGTGAACAGTTGTGTACACGTTTTTGTGTGAGTGTGTCTTCATTCCTCTTGGGTATATATGAAAAATATATGGACCCAATGGAATTGCTGGCTCATATGGTAATTTTTTTTTAACCTTTTGAGGAGCTGCCAGATGGTTTTCCAAAGTGATTACAGCATTTTACATTCCCATCAGCACATATGAGGATTCCAGTTTCTCTACATCCTGGCCAGCACTTAGTATTGTCTGTCTTTTGATGATAGCCATCTTAATGGATGTGAAGTATGGTATCTCACTCGGCTTTGGCTTACATTTCTCTAAAACCTAATGATGTTGAACATGTTTTCATGCATATATTTTCTCTTTGGAAAAACAGTTATTCAGATTTTCTGCCTGTTTTTTAATTGGCTTGTCTTGTTATTGTTGAATTGCCAGAGTTCTCACAGCACTTTGTTTTCTTATCTTCCAGACTAAGCTGTGTCCCTTTGGGGCTATAACTAAATTGAGGATGTTTATAAATGCTGGAGAGTTACTTGCACCCTAAAATATACAGGGTCCCAACATGTTAGTGCTACGTGTTCCTGAAAAGTCTTCTCCCCCACCTTCCTCAGGTCTCACGGTAGTAACGCGCTCTCCAGACAGCAACAACGTAGCCAGCAGCACCGTTGGAACTGCCCTGCCAAAATTTGCTATCCGAGGGATGCTGAAAACCTTTGGGCTTCATGGAGTTGTCTTAGATGTTGATTCAGTGAGTGAACAGCCTTTTATATACACAGACTTTCACGCCCAGGCCTCCAAGTACCTTAAAAGTGATTATACAGGTAGATTACTCTTCAGAGTCAGGATAAAGAAACCAGACTGAGTGCTGTCCTGCCAGATGACTTGCCTGAGATTTTCTCAGGGGCCCAGATCAGAGTTGATGGTAGAGTGTAAGCTGTTAGCTTTCAGTGCTGTCTGTAACTTCAGACCACACTGCCACTGCAGGGTTTTCTGGGTAATTTTTCCATCAGCCGTGTTCAATCTGCCCTGCCTTATATCTACCAAGTTCCAAGGGAGAATTCTCCTGTTGGCCTTGTTGAATGGACAATCTGTCATTGTCACAATTGTTATACAGATTCAAAGAAATAGTTTTGTTGATCACATCACGTTACTGGTTCTCTCAAGCCTGATTTCCCTGTCTATAAAATTAAACTAGATCAGTTGTTTTCTTCTTGGCTTTGCAGAACCCTCTCAAGGGGATGGAGGTGGCAGGGGAGGAGGAATAGAAGAAAGTAAGGGCTGTACCAAAGCTTTCTTTTGAAAGCAGAGTCCTGTTTGAAGGCTGTGATCCTTAGGTTACATATATGTGCTTGCCTTTATGCTTCCCATGCAGGAAAAAGTGAAGAAATAATACACAGATCAAGCCTAAAAGTCACAGATAAAGAAGTAGCTTTCACCACATAGATAAGCTTTGTTATCTGTCTGTCTACAGATATGGATAATGTTAGTTATCACTGATGCTTTGAAATGAAAGGTTTTACATCTTTAGCTGACTCCATTTTAGCAGACCATAATTTAAATCATGACATTTCAAAGAGAAGCTATTGACTGGTGGTTTACTAAGGTGAACTTCCCAGTAGAAAATTCCATCAGTAATATCTCCCATTCCCTTCTGATACAAACTTCTGACTCTGGTTATTAGAAAGTATGTAACTGACAATATATTTCAGCAATGGAAATGTGTGCCAGGAAAACTACAAAAATAGAAATTTGTTAAAGTAATAATTCTGGTATTTCTTAAGTAGTCTGATTTCCTTTGTTTTAATACTAATCCCTAAATAAAGATTAAAACAAAGGGAATCAGACTACTTAAGAAATACCAGAATTATTACTTTAAAAAGTAATAGTATTGTTTGTTATTACTTTAAATATAATAGTAATCCCTACATAAAGATTGGGCTTCCCTGGTGGCTCAGATGGTAAAGAATCTGTCTGAAATGTGAGAGACCAGGTTTGATCCCTGGGTCAGGAAGATCCCCTGAAGAAGGGAATGGCTACCCACTCTAGTATTCTTGCCTGGAGAATCCCGTGGACAAAGGAGCCTGGCAGGCAACAGTCCTTGAGGTCACAAAGAGTCAGACACGACTGAATGACTAACACACACAAAGAAAGATTACATTGCTATTGGAATCCAGAATGCACACGCATGAGCTTACTTTTTTAAAATTACTAGCAATAAAATAAAGCTATCAGACTAATCTCTGCTTTTATAAAATTAACATAAAACCAATGAATATAAATTTTACCTGGCAACAATGTATGTTGAACTGTTACAGAAATATAGCACTATTCTCTTTAAATTTCTGACTCATGGTTACATGAAAGTTCTTTAATTCATTGTACCAATTAAAATTCTCAAGCAGCTATACTCCAATAACAATTTTTAAAAATTTGCCAACTGGTTTGAAGAAACTAAACACACTATCCAGGTGTCTTTGGACTTTTAAACTCAATAAATGACATGAAACTGGCGTTTACTTCTATAAAAGTTTGATACCGATACACATACATACATAAGTATTTTTAAAATTGGGAGACAAACCAGTGCTCAGAAAACAAATAGACATTTCTCTTTTCTGTTGTAGGTCAATGAGCTAGTTCAGGTAGAAACGTACCTCCGAAGTGAAGGTGTGCTGGTCCGATACTGGTATCCTATTGATATGTTGGAAAGGCCCCCTGCAGGCTACAGAAGGACTGCCACCAATGGGCTCGTCACACTGGACAATACCAACCTCCAAATTCACAGGTAAGGGAATTCCCTGGCAGCCCAGTGGTTAGGACTCAGCACTTTCACTGCCAAGGCCCCAGGATCAATCCCTGGTCAGGGAACTAAAATTCCACAAGCCATGTGGTGTGGCCAAAAAAAACTTTTTTTTTAATGCATAGGTAAAGTTGAGCCCTGCAAGTCACAGAAATCCACTTACTGTGAAACATATGCTATTCATCATTGACAAAGAAGACTTTTCTTTCAAAGTTGAGCAAGTCAGAGGCAGCTAGTAAAGATAATAGTGCGATAGCAGATTAGGAAGAAGAGGTGCAAGATCCAGTGTCCCCTGACCTGAGCCATGGGTGCTCGGCTATCACTGGATGATGGAAGCGCGTCTGGGGATTTGAAGAGTGTGGAAGAAGTCTAAAGACTAAAGCAAGCCAAGAAGAGACACCTAGGAACTTCCCAGATGGTCCAGTGGTTAAGGCTCTTCCAGTGCAAGGTGCATGGGTTCGATCCCTGGTAGGGGAGCTAAGATCTCTCATGGTACAGGGCCAAGAAAAAAGAGAGACAGCCAAGAGGAGTCCAGGCACTGTGAGCAGCCAGCTCGTTTTTGTTAATCTGACAATGAAATCCTTTAACCCTGCTCTGTGCCCAATGCCCCGTGGGAGTCTCTAAGAGGAGAGTGTCTGCCCTCCGTAGGTTAATACCTAAAAACCTGGCAGAATTCCCTCACATATACCTGTGAATTCCTTCTTTCAGTTATAAAAATTCTCACAACAGTGCAGAAGAGAATATAATGGAGCTATCTGATAAAAGTTTCCATAAGCTGTTTTCATACCATTCATCCATTAACATTACAACTTCTGATTTTATTGTCAGTTTTGAAGCAGCTTGAGTCTATCTCCAGCGTAGACCTCTCCTTGGAACACCAGATACACGTATTTAGCTGCCTCCTTGCCATCTCCACTCAGATATTTCATCACCCCATGTGGGTGGTCTGAAGTTTCAACTGGACAGTCAAATTCACGAGATCCAGATAGGCTGTACTTGGCACTAGCTTCACCTAGGTCCAGGATAGCCACACAGCATGCCACAGGGCAGTGTCATACGTGTGTTTCAGCAGGAGCCAGAGTCACCCACACAGAAGTTCAAGGGCTCTTCTCTCACCTGGTGACCATCCAGGTGTGAGGGATACACGTCACACGGTCATGTTCCCGTGGTGACTGAACAGCCCCACGCCCCAAGTAGAACCCAGCATCTTTTGCAACAGCTCCACAAGCATAGCCTCCAGGGATTTTAGCAGGAGGCATGCCCCATTGGTAAGAGTCACTGTTTCCTGGAAAGCCCTGAAACCATCACCTCCTACCAAGAAGCTCTTCTTCCAGTCCTCCCAGTGCAGCTTGCCAGTGGGGGCTTGTCGTGACCATAAACAGGGTGCCTGGTAATACTGCTGATATTCGGGAGTTCCCTGGCAGTCCAGTGGTTAGGACTCAGTGCTTTCACTGCTGGAGCCCGGGTTCAGTCCCTGGTCAGGGAACTAAGATCCCACATGCAGTGAGGTATGACCAAAAAAAAAAAAAAGGCAACTAAATGTGGCTTTTTGTTTTCTTTAAAACACGAGTATCTAACTTGGAGCACAGAACATGAGGCCAGAGAAACCTGAGATGTGGCCCTTTCTCTTCAGGAGCCCACGGCCCACCCGATGTGGTGGCCGGAGCATCAGAGCTCAGCGCCTCCCCTGCCCTTCCCTTGCAGGGAGCTGCTGCGCTGCGAGGCCGCGCTGGCCAGGCTGTACTGCCGTATGGCCCTGCTCAACATCTTCGCCCCCAAGCTGCCTCACCTGTTTACCCGCCTCTTCCACATCCCCGCCATCCGGGACATTACCCTGGAGCACCTGCAGCTGCTTTCCAATCAGCTCCTCGCTCCTCCCCTCCCAGGTAAACCTTGGCTTTGCCGCTGTCACCGCAGATACCAGACCCAGGACAGAATAGCCCTAAGGGTGAGCCAGGCGCTGAGCAGGAGGTGTGCGTGGTGTCCTCCTTCTCCATGTGCGGAGTCCCATCACAGGACCTTTAGACTTAATATAGACAAACAGCATGAAAAGATTGCTAACCTGTTAAGCATTCATTGAACTTCCCAAACTAATCATGGATCAAGGAAAATAATATATTTATGAAATGTAGTCACTGTAGTGTTGTCACAGACATTCTGTTTGGCATGTAAAGAAAAGAAAATGCCCCTGCCATCAAATGTCACCCAAGGGACCTAACTGATTCATCGTAACCTCAAACAGAGCTGTTTTGGTGGCCAGCCTGTGTGCATTGGCTCAACTTGGGGCCCTCGTGGTGTGGTGCTCCCTGGTGAACACTGATGCCTCTACCCTCAGCCCGATTGAAGACCAGAGGGCCCCTCCTATCTTCTGGCACATTGGCCTCCAGCCTGTTCCCCTTGACCTTTTAGCAACTGCAATGGGAGCAGGTGTGAGAGGGAAAATGGCATTCTAAGCCTAGAGGACATCTCACAGCCCTGGGGTCCCAGCCAGTGCTCTTGTGAATGACTTTAGCCGACTTTAGCATGTGGGGTCCACTGGCCCACCCCCAAGAACTTAGAGGATCCAAAACAGACCTGAAAAGCTTCCAAGGGCTGTGGAAGAAGCTTCATCACAATGACTAACTTGGGTCATAAAATCCACTCTCAGCTACACTGGTGATTCCTAAGGATGGACCCAGGCAGCCAGTAGGTCAGGCTGTAGGAACCCCTGAATCCTCCTTTACATGCTTGATAGACCTGAGCCTCCACTCAAATTTTTATTTTAGGAAACAGTTTTGTAGCTTAAGAAAACAAGCATTTAAAGACCACTGAATTCCTGAATCCCACCCTGGAGGATCTGATTGGTAGCATCTATTATCCAAGACCTAAGGCCAAGCTTGGAGAAGGCAATGGCACCCCACTCCAGTACTCTTGCCTGGAAAACCACATGGACGGAGGAGCCTGGAAGACTGCAGTCCATGGGGTCACGAAGAGTCAGACACGACTGAGTGACTTCACTTTCACTTTTCACTTTCATGCATTGGAGAAGGAAATGGCAACCCACTCCATTGTTCTTGCCTGGAAAATCCCAGGGACAGGGGAGCCTGGTGGGCTGCTGTCTCTGGGGTCGCACAGAGTCGGACACGACTGAAGCGACTCAGCAGCAGTAGCAGCAGCAAGGCCAGGCTAACTCATCCCAGTTTTCCAGATGGGTCGTGCCTCGTTGCTACTTAGGATCTCACAGCGCTGGGCTGCTGTGATCCTCATCGCCTGTGTTTCCTTTCCCATCCCCAGATGGCACCATCAGCTCCAGCTCCATCCTCCTGGCGCAGTNAAGGCCAGGCTAACTCATCCCAGTTTTCCAGATGGGTCGTGCCTCGTTGCTACTTAGGATCTCACAGCGCTGGGCTGCTGTGATCCTCATCGCCTGTGTTTCCTTTCCCATCCCCAGATGGCACCATCAGCTCCAGCTCCATCCTCCTGGCGCAGTCCCTGCAGCACTGTGTCCATTCCCAGAGCTGCTCAGCCACAGACCTCTTCTACCAAGGCAGCTCTCAGACGGTGCGAGAGTGGCTCAACGTGGCCATCACGCGGACCCTGCACCAGGGCGAGGAGAGCCTTCTGGAGCTGACCAAACAGATCTGCTCTTTCCTGCAGGTGAAAGTCCAAAGCTCTGATGTCCCTGAACTGGGATTACAGGTTCTAACTGGAAATCCGCTAAAAATGACACTTCCTTGGTGCTTCCCTGGTGGCTCATTGGTAAAGAATCTGCCTACCAGTGCAGGAGACGTGGGTTTGATTCCTGATCCGGAAAGATTTCATGTGCCATGGAGCAGCTAAGCTCCTGTGCCACAATTACTGAGCCTGTGCTTTAGAACCCGGGAACCACAACTATTGAAGCCCGAGTGCCCTAGAGCCTTGCTCTGCAACAAGAGAAGCCACTGCAGTGAGAAGCCCACACACCGCAACTGGAGAGTAGTCCGTGCTCTCCACAGCTAGAGGGAAAGTCCCCTTGGCAATAAAGACCCAGCACAGCACAAAGTAACACTAACTTCCCCAAGCCCCCACCTCACTAGCCTCCTTTTCTCGGCAGCTCCCCTACCTTGTCCAATCCATGTGTCCTTCCTCCCAGAGGGCTCTTTTGTCCTCCTGATCTTGTTAAAGTGCGTGTATTATGTACTGGCTCTCCTCTGCCTGGGAACTGGGAAGATGAAATGCCCTCTTGTGTTGAATCTGTGGTTTTCCTTGTTCAATGTCTCTGCAGACAGCACCAGAGCAGTTCCCCTCCGAAGAGTTTCCAATTTCCGAGTCCAAAGTCAACATGGATGTCAATTTTCCCGGGGCAGCTTTCGTTGTCGTATCTTGCAAAGAAAGTCAGTCTGGATTCCGCAAAGAGTAAGTTACCTGACTCCAGCAGAAGGTGGCAGGGAGAGAAAAAGTCAGGCAGATTCTGGTGAAACTTATAGAAAAAGAAAACTCATTGCTTTTATTCTTTAATGCATACTGTATTTGAAAACGATTTACAGTTCTACCCTAATTTCCATGTTTTAGAAATAATGACCTTCTAAAATGTGGTGGGGATGACATGTGTGCCCAGTTCTCACCCCCCCTTCTCCCAACAAGGTGTCTGTTGATCTGGCTGAACTCNTTTAATGCATACTGTATTTGAAAACGATTTACAGTTCTACCCTAATTTCCATGTTTTAGAAATAATGACCTTCTAAAATGTGGTGGGGATGACATGTGTGCCCAGTTCTCACCCCCCCTTCTCCCAACAAGGTGTCTGTTGATCTGGCTGAACTCTGCTCAATTTCATTCCTCCTCTTCAGTTCTTCTCTGTACAAGGCACCATGGGCGCGGGTGCTGGTGTACGGGCTGGGCCACAAAGTGAAGCGAAATGGCCAGCTGAACCTCATCGAGGCCGTCTGTTACCCGCGAGATGCGTCTCCAGCCAACACAGGGCTCACGCCACCTCCCACCACCAACCAGTACCCTTCTGTGATCCTCTCCACGGACAAAGTCCACATCAAACTGGGTAAGTCTCTGAATTAGCTCACAGTAATACGAACAGCTTTGAAGTCATTCTGTGCTTTGCTTCCTCGTGAAAATCAAAAGGATTTTCTACCTTGCTGTGTTTCCGTTTCCCTTGGGTGAAGAGTAGGACTGCTTGGGGCAGTGTACTTCGGAGACAGTGAGTGAAAAGTTGTCCCTTTCCTGCCCAGGGAAGGCCTGGCAGATGCTGCCCAGATGACAGGGGGGATTTCGTCTCCTTTCACAAGTGTGTGCTGGGTACATGCTGTTTAGAACAACCTGAACAGAGCAGTCCCATCACTGAGCTATAGCCATCCTGGCTGCCCTTCCTCAAGTTCTCATTAAAACAGTTCTCTCGAGTATACTGTGGCTCCCTGGGGCACGGGCCTCAGAGATTGTCCGCTCCCCACATAAATGAAAAACAAAAGCTCGTGGCCAGGCTGGGAGGCCCATTTCTCCCTGGCATCCTTTGTATGTCTTTGTAGATTTGGACTGAGCTGAGGGCTCCTCCTCTGTAAATCCTGACACTGTCGCTGGCTGTCTACTGTATATACCAGGGCCAGCTGACTCTGTTTCTGAGTCAGCACACAGAGAAAGGAAAACCTACTCTCAGACTTCCACTGCATGTCCTTGGCAGGNAGAAGACCATCTAGCACTTTGTGTTCATGTCAAAAGTCAGATCAGAGCTTCATTCTGTTGTTATTGTTCAGTTACTAAGTCGTATCTGATTCTTTGAAACACCATGGACTGCAGTATGTCAGGCTTCCCTGTCCTTCACTATCTCCCGGAATTTTCTCAAATTCATGTCCTTTGAGTTGGTGATGCTTTCTAACCATCTCATCCTCCACTGCCCTCTTCTCCTTTTTCTTTCAGTCTTTCCTAGAAACAGAGTATTTTCCAATGAGTCAGCCCTTCACATCAGGTGATCAAAGTATTGATGCTTCAGCTTCAGCGTTAGTCCTTCTATTGAGTATTCAGACTGACCAGGTTTGGTCTCCTCGCAGACCAAGGGACTCTCAAGAGTCTTCGCCAGCACCACAATTCTAAAGCATCAATTCTTCTGTGTTTAGCCTTCTTTACTATCCATCTCTCACATCCCTACATGTGTGTGTTAGTCATTCAGTGATGTCCAACTCTTTGCAATCTCATGGACTGTATCCCACCAGGTTCCTCTGTCCATGTAATTCTCCAGGCAAAAATACTGGAGTGGGGTGCCATTCCCTTCTCCAGGGGATCTTCCTGACCCAGGGATCAAACCTGGATCTCCTGAACTGCAGGCAGATTCTTTATCATCTGAGCCACCAGGGAGGAACATGACTGCTGGAACTTTGACTTATATTGACTTTTGTTGGCAAAGTGATATCTTTACTTTTCAATACACTGTCTAGGTTTTTCATGGTAATGCAAAGCAAAAAAGCAAAAGGAAGAAAAAGAAAAAGGAAGCCCCTAAACCCCTCCCCAAAGCTTAGCACTGTAAGTCCAGAGTTTAAATTCAGAAAAGGGCAAGTGGCAATTCAAAGAGTTGATGGTGAGTGGTACTTGGCAACACCAATCTTCCTTAATTGTTTGTAGTGTTGTTGTTGGAGGTTTTCTTTCTGTGTTTGTTTAAACAGGTATCTATCCGGTTTTCCCTTAGGCAGTAAAAGCACTAGGCTTTTGTGGTCAGACTAGCTACTCTAACAACCAGCACCTTGTTTTCAAAGGACTTTGATGCATATCAGTGTGTGTTATATGTGGGGCTGACAGGCCAGCAAGCAGCTTTCCTCCAGGTAGTACTCAGAGACCTATGCTATTTCTGTCTTGGGAATGTGTGTCATCCCCTGCGACCTCAGAAACCTTTCTGTGGAAGGGGAAAGAGACTAGAGAAGATACTAAGTCTTCATTAAAAACAAAATCTGGCCCAGAAATTATAGGTATGACCTGCCACACCTAATAGCAATAGAACCAGGAATTGTAGTCCCTGGAGGCATCACTACTTCCACATAAAAATTGCAAATTATGGAAAGGTAAGCATGAAATTCTGGTGCACAATTATCTAAATTTCCATGGTGCCCAAAAGGGCCTCCTCAACTTAACTGATTCATAATCTTGTCCTTGCACAATTTCATTCATCATTTAATGAAGCACATTTTGGAAATTCTTCTATGCCAGGCACAGTACCAAGCCCTCAGATTATAAAGATGTGGTCCTTGCCCCAAGGATCTCTGGGTTGGTCCTAAATAGAATATAGAGATTGGGTCAGTAAAGGAATATATTTGAACACCTGTGGAGGAGAGGTGTTAATTAAATATATAATTACAAGTGATTAACCTAACAGAAGCAGAAGATATTAAGAAAAGGTGGCAAGAATACATAAAAGAACTCTACAAAAAGATCTTCACAACACAGATAATCACTATGGTGTGATCACTCACCTAGAGCCAGACATCCTGGAATGTGAAGTCAAGGGGGCCTTAGGAAGCATCACTATGAACAAAGCTAGTGGAGATGATGGAATTCCAGTTGAGCTATTTCAAATCCTGAGACAAGATACTGTGAAAGTGCTACACTCAATATGCCAGCAAATTTGGAAAACTCAGCAGTGGCCACAGGACTGGAAAAGGTCAGTTTTCATTCCAATCCCAAAGAAAGACAATGCCAAAGAATGCTCAAACTACCGCACAATTGTACTCATCTCACACGCTAGCAAACTAATGCTCAAAATTCTCCAAGCCAGGCTTCAACAGGACGTGAACCGTGAACTTCCTGATGTTCAAGCTAGTTTTAGGAAAGGCAGAGGAACCAGAGATCAAATTGCCAACATTCATTGGATCATTGAAAAAGCAAGAGAGTTCCAGGAAAACATCTACATCTGCTTTATTGACTACCTCAAAGCCTTTGACTGTGTGGATCACAACAAACTGTGGAAAATTCTTCAAGAGATGGTAACACCAGACCACCTGACCTGCCTCTTGAGAAATCTGTATGCAGGTCAGGAAGCAACAGTTAAAACTGGACATGGAACAACACACTGGTTCCAAATTGAGAAAGGAGTATGTGAAGGCTATATTGTCACCCTGCTTATTTAACTTACATGCAGGGATCATCATGGAAAATGCTGGCCTGGATTAAACACAAGCTAGAATAAAGATTGCTGAGGGAATATCAGTAACCTCAGATATGCAGATGACAGCACCCTCATGGCAGAAAGCAAAGAAGAACTAAAGAGCCTCTTGATGAAAGTGAAAGAGGAGAATGAAAAAGTTGGCCTAAAGCTCAATATTCAGAAAACAAAGATCATGGCATCTGGTCCCATCACTTCATGGCAAATAGGTAGGGAAACAATGGAAAGAGTGACAGACTTTATTTTCTTGGTCTCCAAAATCACTGCAGATGGTGACTTCAGTCATTAAATTAAAAAGATGCTTGCTCCTTGGAAGAAAAGCTATGACCAACCTAGACAGCATATTAAAAAGCAGAGGAATTACTTTGCCAACAAAGGTCCGTCTAGTCGAGGCTACGGTTTTTCCAGTAGTCATGTATGGATATGTAAGTTGGACTATAAAGAAAGCTGAGCACCAAAGAATTGATGCTTTTGAACTTTGGTGTTAGAGAAGACTCTTGAGAGTCCCTTGGACTGCAAGGAGATCCAATCAGTCCATCTTAAAGGAGATCGGTCCTGAATATTCATTGGAAGGACTGATGCTGAAGCTGAAACTCCAATACTTTGGGCATCTGATGCGAAGAACCAACCCATTGGAAAAGACCCTGATGCTGGGAAAGATTGAAGGCAGGAGGAAAAGGGGACGACAGAGGATGAGATGATTGGATGGCATCATTGACTCAATGGACATGAGTTTGAGTAAGCTGTGGTAGTTGGCGATGGACAGGGAAGCCTGGCATGCTGCAGTCCATGGGGTTGCAAAGAGTTGGACACAACTGAGCGACTGAACTGGACTGAACTGAACTGAAAGTAATGAGAAGTAAAACTGGATAATATGGAAGAAAAACAGAAGGATTTGCCTTAGGTTGGAGACTGAGAAAACAAAGGGTAGAGGACAGAAATGATTGTTATGATAAAATAATTCTCCATAGAAGGACCAGTTTTTTAGTTGACTGGTTTTCAATGGCTTGTTCACTTTCCCTCAAAAATAGTTTTGAATTGCTATGCACTCAGTCCCATTTTAAGTTGACACCTGACGTTTTACATTGTAAGTTGACATGAACAAGCTTTAACACTCAAATGTTTTCCATTTGTCTCCACAAATTCACATTTTTTCTTATTCAAGTTCTTCCTTAGACTTTCAGGTGTTTTGTGCTTGAATGTTCTTTTCATTTCTCATCCTACAACATGTCTCTGCAAATATATATTCATCTAAAGTCAAATTCAGTTTTTAAAATATTTTATTCAAGTGTATGACTAAGTATTAATATTTTTATTTTATGATACTATTATTATATAATTGATAGCTGTAGAAAAGAGAGTAGCAGTTACCAAAAGTCACACTATTGGGGCACTTTTGTTTTTACTAAAAGAAAAACTAGGAAAGGAAGGAATATTGGAGAGGATGAGGAGTATCTTTGTATATTGATTTTAAGACAATTACAAAACTCCATGTTATTTATTAAAATTCCTAGAACTGGATTCCCAAAAGAGTGAATTTTTCCAAATAAGCATATATAATTTTCAGAAAGGTATCGTTGATGTTTGACCTTTTGTCTTCACAGTCTTCACAGCTATCCTCTTTTTCCTTCTGAAACGTCAAAGCTTGTATTTTAGCCAAATGTTATTTTCCTCTGAAGATGTTTTCCCTCAACAATATTATCTGCATTTTCCTCAAATCACTGCTTCGTCTTATTCAGACTCAGCAAATTTTGCAAAATCTTGACTCTGGGTGCTGTCTATTTGGGAAGTTTACTTTCCTCCCATTTGACAAACTAAACATTTGAAAAGAGATTAAGCAGAATGAGTGACAGTGGAAACTACGCCATAAAGAGGAAAAAAAAAATCACAGTATGCAGAGATGCGTCTCTACTGTTATATTTTAGCAAATCATTCTTTTAAACAGTTAAAATTCCTTAGCATTAGTGTTTGGACTCCAGATACTTTCTCCCAAGTATTGGATGAAAACCTACTTAACCTCAACTGCTCAGTTTTTCTTTCCATTTTCTTTTATACACTTTATGCCTCACAATTTTTAAAACAGCTAATAACTCCTTTCTCTGAGTTGTGTAGAGGTGGAAACAAATACTGTGGTTAGAAAATCTAATATTGTATAACTCAGCCTGATGGATGGATTATCTCTCCATCAGAGAGCCAATGCCAGCATCCACATCAGTCAGTTCAGTTCAGCTCAGTTCAGTTCAGTCGCTCAGTCGTGTCCAACTCTTGGCAACTCCATGAATCACAGCACGCCAGGCCTCCCTGTCCATCACCAACTCCTGGAGTTCACTCAGACTCACATCCATCGAGTCAGTGACGCCATCCAGCCATCTCATCCTCTGTCGTCCCCTTCTCCTCCTGCCCCCAATCCCTCCCAGCATCAGAGTCTTTTCCAAGGAGTCAACTCTTCGCACAAGGTGGCCAAAGTACTGGAGTTTCAGCTTTAGCATCATTCCTTCCAAAGAAATCCCAGGGTTGATCTTCTTCAGAATGGACTGGTTGGATCTCCTACTCCCTAAATAGACATTCACCCCAAAGTACAGAGCCGTCAGAATGGTTCCTCTTGATCTGGCCAGAGACCCACCGGTAGCCCAGCTTATGGGTTTTTGTCTATTTGTTTGTTGGTTTTAATGTTTTATAGGCCACACTGTGCAGCAGGTAGGATCTTAGTTCCCTGACCAGCCCTCTGCACTGGGAGTGCAGGGTCTAACCACCAGACTGCCAGAGAAGTGCCCCTCAGCTTACGTGTGACCATTGCTTGCAGAGAGGGTGGGGATGCAGTTCAAGGTATGACGGGGTTCTGGCCTCAGAGCCTTTCTCTCTCATCCTAAGCAGCTTCAGTCAGATTTAGGTCATCGCAGTAATGCAAGGTGATAAAAAAGAATCAAAGCCCTGGTAGTACCTGAAGTCTAGGGACCTCCTCACTGGTCTGCTCTGTCAGCCTAAAATAAGCTGATGCTCCCATGGGCTTGCAGCCACACCAAGGAGCTGGTTGTTTCTCTACCAAGCCAGGACCATTCCAGTGAAGCGTCTCTTAAAGTCTGACTTCCTGTCTCCACATGAGGCCATTGGGCTGGGTGGTATCTGACTGACCAGGGGATGTTTATCCTTCCCTATCCCCTCTGTTCCGTTCTCACACTAGCAAGTAGACTCCTTGGAGGTCATCCTCTACTGCTTCTCTGCCTGCAGCAGTCTCTGTCTGGCAGGTGGGGAGTGAGGTTTCTTCTCACCCCAGCGCAGGAGTGGTCAGGCCTTGTTTCTCTGCTCACACCTGGCAGGTCTTTCTCACAAGCTAATTTTGATCAGGTGCTGCCAATCACAAGCTTTCCCTCTGGGTGCTTCTTCTAGGGGTGTCTCCCCCGCCCGGAGCCGTGCTGGTGTTACACTCCCTGCCCCTCGAGTTCCCCCTGGCGATGGCCTTCGCCGAGCAGCTGCTGTCCTGGAANCTCACACCTGGCAGGTCTTTCTCACAAGCTAATTTTGATCAGGTGCTGCCAATCACAAGCTTTCCCTCTGGGTGCTTCTTCTAGGGGTGTCTCCCCCGCCCGGAGCCGTGCTGGTGTTACACTCCCTGCCCCTCGAGTTCCCCCTGGCGATGGCCTTCGCCGAGCAGCTGCTGTCCTGGAAATCAGAGGATGGCGAAGGGAGAGCTGAAGATGAGCCTGACACCATCCCGACGTCCGTCCTCCTGCAAGTGGTGGAGCTGCTCGGTGAGGCCCAGCATCCCCGGGGTCGGCCAGGGAAGCTACTTGGGGGTGGCCACGGTGGCCTGGTGGAGCGGTAGCTCTCATGAGCTGCTGTCAAGTGGGCCTGGAGAACTGAGTGGAAGTTAGACTTCCACATCCATGATCTGCAGGGTATTGTCGTTATTTTGAAGGGTGGCATCTAACTAGGAAAACAAGATTAATTTGATCCTACTTTGCTTTAGAACACAAACGTATGCCATCATTGTAACTTTGATTCTATGATGGTGTTCACTTCCATGCCCCCTTTCACCTGCAAACATGGTAACAGCTTCTGAAAGGTTAAAGAGAGATTGCATTTAGGCAAAACTCATGTAATGGTAAACTTAAAGAGTTGTGAAATTAGCCTATAAATTGACCTTGAAAATTTTCTAAATATTGAACTTTAATGATGTGTCTGCTTAAGTGTTTAGGGATAAAACATACTGATATCTGCAATTCATTTTGAAATAATCAAAATCTAGGGTGAGTCTATGAATGAATAGAGGGATGGATAGATGTGCAATAAAGCAAACACAGCAAAGGTTAATGGTAGAATGTAGGTGGTGAGCATCTAAATATTTACTGGACAAGTTGTGCAACTTTTCTGTATTTTTTCGTAATATAGTGTCAGAGGGAAAACCATGTTGCAAACTCATATGCCCTCAGGGGTTCAGACAGATGATATGAGAGGAAAGTGGCTTGTCGCCAACCTACTTAATAACTTCATGAGAAACAAAATACTGACTTGGGAGGTCAGAGCTGTGGAAACTGACTCCATATAGTCAGGTGGCACAGGGGTTAGGGCCACCGGCCCTGGTGTCTGTCTGCCCTATGAGATCGTGTGACTGTGTAGCAGCCGTGTGAGTCCTTTGGCTCTTTGAGCCTCTGTTTCTTCATCTGTGGAATGAGGATGAAGGATGTATGTTTGTTTCATGTGGTTGCTGTGAGGGTCTACTCTGTCAGAGCAGTGCCAGGTGCATAGTAACCTCTGTATAGGTGATTGTTTTAAGTTGACTGCTTTCATTTGCCTCAGGCAACTTCCTCTGGACCACAGACATGGCGGCCTGCGTGAAGGAGCTGGTTTTCCACCTCCTAGCAGAGCTCCTGCGCACGGTGCACAGCCTAGAGCAGAGGAAACACCCAGCTGGCCTGTCCTCGTCCATCGCCCTCCAGCTGAACCCCTGCCTGGCCATGCTGATGGCCCTGCAGTCGGAGCTTCACAAGCTATACGACGAGGAGACGCAGAGCTGGGTCTCGGGCAGTGCATGCGGAGGCTCAGGGGCCACAGCGGCTGCTGACCAGGGCCGGTTCTCGACGTATTTCCACGCACTCATGGAGGGCTGCCTGGCAGTGGCCGAGGTGACCTTGCCCACCAACATGAGTGTCACCGCCAGCGGGGTGACCTCAGCGACCGCCCCGAACCTCAGCGACTCATCGTCCTCCTCGTCTTCCTCCCCAGGACAGACGCCACAGAGCCCCAGCCTCCTGTCCAAGAGGAAGAAAGTCAAGATGAAGCGGGAAAAGGCCTCCTCCTCTGGGAAGCGCCAGTCCTCACGCTCTGTGGACTCGGACCCTGCCGTGCTGAGCATCGGGGGCAGCAAGCCCGAGGACATGCTGTGGTTCCATCGTGCTTTGACCTTGCTTATCATCCTCCGGCACCTCACCAGGAAGGACCCGCAGGGGCTGGGCGTGACAAGCGACGCCATCGCCGATGCCTGCCAGGCCCTGGTGGGCCCCACCGCCCACAGCCGCTTGCTGGTAATCTCTGGTATCCCCACCCACCTGGACGAGGGCATCGTCAGGGGTGCCATCCGCAAGGCCTGCAATGCCCATGGCGGGGTCTTCAAGGACGAGATCTACATCCCCCTGCAGGACGAAGACCCCAAGAAGCCAAAAGATAAGGCCGAGGGGGGTGATGGGAAAGCCGAGCCAGAAAAGACCCTCGGCTTCCCCAGCACGGACAGCTTAGAGGTCAGCACGTCCAGCAGCCTGACCCCCGCCATGAGTATCAGCGCATCCGCGTCCACCAGCCAGGCTTCCATCTGCAGCTCCCAGGGCATCTCGCAGACAGTCAGTGACCTCTCCGTGGATCCGTTGCCTGCAGGCCTGGAGCTGCCCATCCCTGCAGGCTTGTTGGAGCCCCATGTGGTATCCAGCCAGGAGAGCCTGGACATTTCCCTGTGTAGCACCGGCAGCTTAGGCAGCCTGGGGAGCCTGGGCGAGCCACTGGACAACGCAGAAACGGCCTCAGTGTCAGACATGGGCTCCATGTACACAGTCACGTCCCTGGACAACCAGCCCCTTGCAGCGCGCCCCATCAAAGGCTTTGCGGTCGTGGAGGTCAGCACTTCATGCCTTGGCCACCCACTTAAATCACGAGCGGTTAGAATCCCCCCAGTCTCTTTATGCCTTCCATTATTGTTTCCTAGGGACTAATAGGTGACGTTGGAGCACTTATGGGGCTGCCTGAGGCAGCTGTTAGCAACAGCAGTGATTTATCATGTTGGTTATCTGTGTCTGAGGTCACATCTCTGAGCGTGATGGCAAGTCTGATGTCAGGAAGGAAACACAGCTCATTGCTGGGTGTGGGAGGGAGGGAGGCCAAGGGGCTCCAGGGGCTCAACTTTCCTGAGGGGTGGGCTTTATCGAGTGCTTTCCTCTCGGGCCCCAGTAGCATCTTTTTGAGTGGCCTTGGGTTGTCTTAGTCATTGCTATCAGCAGGAGGGATCCCCATCGAGCGTGTGAGAGCAGACTTGCTATTCTGTTCCGAGTGACTCCGAGTTTCAGGTGCTGTGCGCGTTGCCAGGTTCCTTTTCCACTTCATGATGCCATCTGTCTCATGGACCTCCTTGTGTAGAACTGCTGCATCCTCTAACAGGAGTCAGGTGCAAAGTGAAAACCGTCCTCCCCCTTACTGGATATGGTGAGGAAGGCCCTGGGAAGAGAACCTGTACCCCCTCGCTCCCCACCCCATGGGCTCTGACAGGAAAGCTCAAGGATTCAGGGGTTGGCTTTCTCCCAGAGCCACCTCTGAGCTGTCTGTCTTCTCCCTGGAGATTTTCTCAGAGCCTGGACCAAGCATGGCCTTTAACCACCTGGGCATTCAGTAAAGCCACAGACCTGGCCAGGGTTTGGCAGCAGGAGTGTCTGGTTGAGTTATTCTTCTGCCAGTAACCACTGTTGGCACCTGAGAGAGACTCCGTCAGGAAGGCCTGCTCGCCCTGGTCAGGTGGCGCTCAGAACGCTGAAGACGAGCAGAGGGCTTCAANACCTGGCCAGGGTTTGGCAGCAGGAGTGTCTGGTTGAGTTATTCTTCTGCCAGTAACCACTGTTGGCACCTGAGAGAGACTCCGTCAGGAAGGCCTGCTCGCCCTGGTCAGGTGGCGCTCAGAACGCTGAAGACGAGCAGAGGGCTTCAAGGACAGACAGGAGGGAAAGAGAGGTCGTACAGCTGAATAACTGGTTTCTCCACTTAAATCCTGACTCTTTCTCTTGTTCACACAGATAAGGTCCCGAGCCAAAATTGAGAAAATTCGAGCAAGTTTATTTAACAACAATGACTTGATAGGTTTGTCAAGCTTGGATGGTGAGGATGAATTGATGGAAATGTCAACAGAAGAGATCCTTACGGTGTCTGTAGTGAATCAGAGTCTATTCGATACGCAGGGGAGCCCAGGGTTAGAAGATTATTTCAATGATAAGTCAATTAAAGGTGGGTTACAGATTTTGTTTTTTTAAATGAATAGACATTTCCCCTCAGGGTTCAGCCAGCCAAGAGACCACCAGAAATGACTGTGCCACAGCCTGCGTCAGCTTCAAATATGGGCTTGCATTCACGTCGTTTTTTCTCTTTTTGTCTCGTCAGGCTTCCCCTTGTTTGAATTCAAGTGTATTTCTTTTGTTGTGTTCTGTGGAGCTAGAATGTGCTACGTGCATGACTGGTAATCATTTAGTTTGTATGCTTGAGGACAGCTGACGCCTCATCCTTAAAAATGAATTATTGAGGAAGAAACTGTCCCAGTTTCTTTTCCACAGAGTCCTTTGTCATTTGGTGGCTCGTATGTTGGGGGTCTCTGGCTTCCCCGTTTCTGTTGTTCACCCAGGACCCACAGAGCCGGCTCTAGCAGGTCCTGAGGCTGAGAACTCACCTCCCGCCCACTCAGCTTTGCATCAGAAGCAGCAGCAGTTTTTCCCCTTTCTTTTTGTAACTGTAGTTCTTTGTGTGGTTGTCTTTATTTTCTATCAGTCTCTCTCAAATTTTTTAATTTATGTTCTTTTTTCCAACTCTTTAACATTATTGAAATTTCACAATAGAGTGGTTGAGTTTGTTTTATGTTTGCTGAGGACAGAAATGTAATATTGGGTATGGATTTTTGTTGCTGTTCCAAATTATTATCCTCTAGTCATGAAATTTTGAAATACTGCTCCAAGGCTGGGACCAGAATGAGGTAAGTGAGGCCACAGAATTCAGTGGGGCTGTGAAAAAACTCAGAAGTAGTATTTTAATACAGTACTTATGGAAGTCGAAATTAATGTAAATATCCATGGTGAGTAAATATTAAAATTTTAAATACAGACAGACTTTTCCTTTTGCATCAGGCTTTAATATGGCTCAGCACAGGATTTTAAATATTTTGCTTATCGTGGGTTCTTTATATTAATTTTGATGTTTCTTTAATATTGCATTAAACTACATATCTCGGTCTGTGAGTTTGTCTGACTCTTGCTCCCAAGGGTCTGCTTCTCTTCCCTGTGCCCCTGTTGGTGGTACTTTGCCCCCTCAGTGCTCATCTGCCACATGGGCTTGGCTAGTGTAAGATCTGTGGGAACCTTGGGTCTTTTTCTGCTGCAATTAATGCTATACCAGTCTTTTCAGGCTTTGATATGAATTTACTTCTAGCTCCTGACTGCATGATAGTCAAACCTTCCACATAAGGTGCTCAGTCTTTTGAAAACAAATTTGCCACATCATAGCCACGCTCGTTTCACTTGAGTTTCTTTGAGTTGCGGTTGTACTGAATCACCTCTCAGGTCTTGGTCATGCCTCCCATACACCCATCTCCTCACCCTCAGCCCAGATGCCCAGGGAGCCTTTGTGCTCTGGTTCTCGCAGCCCCGTCCCCCTGAACTGGATGTGGCCCAGACCACACTCCAAAGAGAGGGGATGAAGAGAACAGTCAGTCCTGCCCCCAGATAGGGGGGGACCCTTGGCCACAAGGAACGCGTGGGTGGATCCTGACTAGGCCCTTAGGAAAGGTAAGAGCATCTTCAGGAGGACCAAAAAAATAAGTTTGGGGACCAAAAAACTAAGTCTTTTTTTCTCATACTCATGGACAGTTTTCTTGTCTCTGAGAGGACTTTCTCTTTTTTTTAAGAATTCTTTTGGCTGCACTAGGTCTTAGTTGCAGCAAGCAAGATCTTTAGTTTTGATATGCAAACTTTTGCAGCATGTGAGATCTAGTTCCCTGACCGGGAATCGAACCCAGGCCCCCTGCATTGGAAGTTCAGAGTCCAAACCATTGGACCACCAGTGAAGTCCTTGTATCTGAGAGAACTTTCTTTTTCACCTGCTGGTTATGCCAGGTTTGAAATGTATCCTGTAGTAATAACTAACTTGAACAACTGTATTGACTGCTTTGCACTGAAAATTCCTGCAGCCTCTACATCCTCTCGCTCCCTGGGGTCTGTCTGTTATAGACACATTCTTGAAGTTAAGGGAGGTTCAACCTCCATAATGAAGAGACCCCAGAGTACAGTGACTCAGACCCAGTGGAAGTTTTATTTCTTAACACATGTAAGAGTCCAGCGTAAGCCCTGAGGTCCGCCATCCAGGGGGCTTGTCATCTCCATGCAGCCAGCAGCGGGGACAGNGTTATAGACACATTCTTGAAGTTAAGGGAGGTTCAACCTCCATAATGAAGAGACCCCAGAGTACAGTGACTCAGACCCAGTGGAAGTTTTATTTCTTAACACATGTAAGAGTCCAGCGTAAGCCCTGAGGTCCGCCATCCAGGGGGCTTGTCATCTCCATGCAGCCAGCAGCGGGGACAGGCACCGAAGAGAGCAGGTTGGTCCAGGAGGGGCCCGTGTCCCAGGGCCACACCTCATGGCAGAGAAGGCTGCGCATGTCACTGAGGTGTGCTCACAGAGCAGGGACACCAGGTCTCGGTGGACAGCTCCTCATCACCACTAACCTCCCGGTACCCACTTCCCAAATAAATAGCTGATGAAAAGTAAATCAGGTGCTGCAGGGCTTGTCCTGATGCGGCGTGTTCACGGCAGAATCGTTTGCCCTCCCTCCATCCTGTGACAGGTGAGAAGCTGGTGCCTGGGGCCAGAGAGGTGCTGACGGAGATATTTAAGAGCTGTGCCCACTCGGAGCAGATGCTGAGCCTGACGCCAGCAAAGCCCATCAAAGTGTCGGACATTTATCTTAGCAAGGAGCAGATCAACTCCCAGACACCGGGCAACCTCCTCCACCTCTTCTTCACCAATGTCCGGCCCCCCAAAAAGGTGCTGGAGGACCAGCTCACCCAGGTAGACACCCCATCCCTGCCACTCCTGTGCTGGGCTTCAGGCGTGTCCTGGGCTCAGCCTGAGGCCCTCCCTCTTTGTTCGCCCCAGATCCTGAGGAAGTATGGTGTGCCAAAGCCCAAGTTCGACAAGAGCAAGTACAGCAAGGCGGGGAAGGAGCAGCACCCCGGGAAGGTGGTGAGCACCAAGCGGCCCATCACCAAGCCTCCCACCAAGGACAAGGCAGTGCTCAACAGTGTCAGGTGGGCGGCTGAGGAGCACAGGAGCCAGGCTGGTGGGAGGACGTGGGCCACCTGCCAGCAGGCTTCCTGGGAGGCTGTGGGCACCTCAGGGAAGCCAGACATTCTGACTTTGCTCTACTGCCGGGGGCCTTTCTGCCCTCACCTTCATCAATTAGAAGAGAACGTTTCTTTTGATGCACAGGGATAGTAAAATCTGGACCATGCAGGCTGGAAAGCAGACCAGTCTGAATTAATTAACTGTCTAAAATGCACAGAATTCTTTTAAAAGTCTGAATTCTTTTACCAACACATATAGTGCATGGTTATTGTAGAAAGACTGTAAAGTGCTCCCATGCATACTGGAAAATACTGAAGTACCCCCAGATAGCCACTGCTTGTAGCATTCAAATGCAAAAGGCTTTATTTGTGCATATGTATTATTTTGTTACATTTTAAATAGTGCAATATTCAAAAGTATCAAAGCCACTTCTCTTCCTCTCCATCCTTGGTCCCCTCCCTAAGGCTGCAGTGCCCCATACATAGCCTCCCCAAACCCTTCTGGGTGTACACAAGCGAGTGTAGGCATACACAAGCAAGTGTAAGCGTACCCAGATGTCGGCAACTGTACAGAAAGCCTGTGCCTTGTTCTTTCTGTTTATTCCTGATCTTGGAGACGATTCCATATCAGCACAAAAAGACCACCCCCTCCAATTTCTTTTTAAGGTAGCTGCATAATATTCCATGTGTGGATCTGTACACTTATCTGATAGAATCTTCTTTAGATACAAGTTTATGGCTCCCAAGTTAAAATTCAGATAGTGAAGTTTTACCTAGCAGGAGTCTCTAGAGGAATCCTTTAAATCATCAGAGAAAAAAGTGTCCATGAATTACTTATAGACAAATGGTCCATTTGAATCGGTACTGTCCTGTAGAGCTTTCTGTGACTATGGAAATGTGCTGTTTGTCTGTGCTATTCAATTCAGCACAAAAGCCCCTAGCCACATATGGCTTCTGAGCACTTCGCTTGTGCAGGCGCCACCAAGGAACTGGACTTGTCATTGTAATCAGTTTAAACTTCAGTAACATGTGGCTAGCGACTCCGTCTTGGACAGTGCAGCTCTGAAGTATGCAGAAAGAATGTTTGGAAAGCCTCACCTCAAGATTGTCCACATTTTAAAGTGTGTGTTTGTCCCCATAATTTGCTCAGGAAGCTTAACTTGATCAGAACAGAGCTGTTCTTGAACCCAGCCTCCCTTGAACTATCGGCTGTAGCTGGGGGAGAAGGAGCCATTGCCTGGTGAGGTTCTGCATTCCCCTTGCCGGGAGAGGGTGTGGGCGTGAGGAATCCCAACCCCAGTGCTTTGGTCTACAGCAGGACTGCCTTGAGTGAGAAGAAGCCCACCGTGAAGCCCAAGTCACCCGAAAAGAGCAAGCCAGATGAAAAGGACCCCGAAAAGTCACCCACCAAGAAACAAGAAGGTAAATAAACACTTGGGGCCTGATACAGGCTTGGGGCTGCTGCCACCCTGGACAGGGGCGACCCAGCCTGGAAACCAGTCTCCCTGCCTTTCCCTTCCTGCTTGGCTCCCTCGCATTTTAGCCTAGGCAGGGCAGCCCTGCTCATGACACAGAACACATCCTTGGCCGACTCCAGTTACTTCTCCAGGCCTCCGTCTCTGCTGACCTGAACTTGTGGAGGTCAGATTAGTAGCTCTAGAAACACCATATCCCCAAGAGAACTGATGATCATGACTGAAAGTAAAGATTGGCAATCTGCTCAGAAATTTTTTCCCAGAGGGCACTTACCTGAGCATTAGAGCTTCATCTTTCTAAAGATCCAAGCAAAGTCGGAGAAAGCTGTTAATTGTCATAAAAATTGCTTAGTCAGGAATGTTTGAGATACAGGAAGATGGGACTGGAGGGGAAGTGCCCCACCCTTTGGTGACCACCTGTCAGGTTGAGGAGTTATGCGTGTCCTTGAGCAGCAGGTGGAGACGGTCTGCTAATAGACCATGGAGTGATGGCGGGAGACAGAGGAGTTAGATGAATTGGGTCCTGAAGTAGAGGGTGCACTGAGAGCATCATGTGGGGCCCCCGCTCCTCACCAAATTCCTAACTCTGTGAACACTCTTTCGTCAGTCCCAGAGGAGAAGTACCTGACCTTAGAAGGATTTCACAAGTTTGTGATTGACCGAGCCAAGCAAGACATCCGCAGCGTCTGGAGAGCAATTTTATCCTGTGGCTACGATCTTCACTTTGAGAGGTAAGAGGCCATCAGCCCAGTCAGTTCCTTGTGAAAACTTGTCCTCAGCCTCTAGACATTTCCCAAGAGATGACTTCCTGGGAAGCCATTCTGTCTGGCCTGTTTTTAATGCCTATTGAGTTATTTTCTAATTTTGCTGAAGTGGGTTTTCTCACCCATTTGAAACAGTGCTCTAAACAACAGAAATCCAGTATCTCACAGTCTGGAGTCCGGAAGTCCAAGATCAAGGTGTCTGCAGGGTTAGTCTCTCCGGAGGGCTCTCCTGGGCTCACAGACGGCCACCTGCACACCATGTGCTCACGGGGCCTTGCCTCTGCACCTGCGTCCCTGGTGTCTGTCCCTCTCAGGAGGACCACAGTCCTGTCAGGTTAGGGCCTCCCTGTGACCTCATTTAACTTCATCTCCTCATTAAAGGCTCTGTCTCAGCACAGTCACATCGCAGGGGTTAGGGCTCCCACAGATGAACTGGTGGGAGGGGACAGGTCAGTCCCTGACAGGGTTGACTTATTCCAAAGAGTCTTTGTCTGGCGTCACACTTCCTCCCCTGTCTCTCCCTCCCAGGCGGGAACACAGCAGGGTCACTGGTTGCCAAGGCTCCAGGGTCAAACTAAATATGGTTTTCCCTTTATGTAAGAGAGTCCCAAACAGGTAAGATGTTTGCAAACCGGAAGAAATCTCCCCGCCCTCTCCCTCTGGCTCCACCACACAGGCCTACACACCCTGACCCACAGCAAGAGGCTGTGGACCTCAGAGAAGGAATGGCTGCCAGAGCATGCTTTTTTAAAGCCTCGTTTTCCAGACAACTGAGAAATTGTTTACTGCTTGGCACCAGCGCTTTGTACCTTCATTGAAGGCTCAGAGTCAATGCCCAGATGGGCCTTGGCTCACGGTGGCAGGGCCAAGTTCTCTGGTTGGTTTTAGAAACTGTAATTTACATCTTATGTAGCTGTAGCGAGGCAGCCCTCACACACACACCTTTGCCTGCCTGTTCAAGGAGCTGCGTAAGTGGACCTCGGGAGGAGTCACAGGGTAAAGGACACCTGTGACTGGCACTGCCCTCGGGAGGTGCCGGGCACCGTGTCCTGTGCATTATGGGCGTCCTCTCAGTCCTCCTGACGGCACAAGGTCATGCCATCACCAGCTCCATTTTATAGATGGGAGAGACTGAGGCATAGGAAGTAGGTGTGCTTTGTAGCCTAGATTTCACCCAAGGACTCCACTCCTGTCTTTAACCCTCGGACCATGTAGGGAGGCACATGGGGATGCATACTGCCCTCCCCGCACCCCAGCCCCTGCCTGCTTCTTTTGGAGAGCGCTTTCTGCTCAGAAGGAACAGTCCCTCCGACTACAGTCAGCACTTGGCTGAGCACCAAGAAACACCTGGAAGGCAAGGCTGTCCTTTAAACAGGAGCTGGGACGTGACTACGGAGGAGCCCAGCGTCCCCCTGTGGCCGCCACCCTATCTTGCCTATCCCTGCCCCCAGGTGTGCCTGCATCGACGTTCGGCACGCGCATAAGGCCTCCAGGAAGTGGACCCTCGAGATGGATGTGGCACTTGTGCAGTATGTCAACCGGCTGTGCCGCCACCTGGCCATCACGCCCGCACGTCTGCATCCCCACGAGGTGTATCTGGACCCTGCAGATGCCGCTGACCCCAGAGTGGCCTGTCTCTTGAGTATGTGGGTCCAGGGTGATGCTAGTCAGGGACCACTGCCTGGGCTGCCCTGTGGGGGGCCTCACCCATGATGGCACAGAGGGTGTGCAGAAGGACTCAAAGCCCTTTACACATCCATTAAATCCTTAGAAACACTTGCTGTGAACCAAGTGGATAAGGAAAGAGAGAAAGACAGGAGGCTGTGATTGTGGCCAAATTAAAGTTTTTGAGGACTTACTACTTGCTCCTTGCAACCACGCCAAGGAACAGACCCAGGAGTGCGGTGGCTGGGAGGCAAGACCCCCGCCATAACACCCAGGCGCCCCCGCCTAGAGGCCACCTTGGATGCCAGCCTGGTGTTGGGGGTAAGAGGCCATCTGATAGCCTGTGTTGGAGGCACGATCCTTAATGACAGGACAATAGCATTTTTTATCAAAACCAGGAATGCACAGAAAATAACACACACACAAACGGACACGCTCCAGAAACCCACCCCTGGAGAGGGTGCCCTGTCACGACACAGGAGGCCTTGGGCTGGCTTTGAGGCTTTGGGTGCCCATGTGCTGCTCCTCAGGCCCCTCGGCCCGCTCACTCTCATCAGCCGCATGTCCGAGCCCTCGCTCTCTTGCGGGCACTGCAGCCATGAGCAAGAAGCTTTCCCGACGTAAGTCTCGCGGTAAGAGAGGGGACGCACGTGAGGGCGGACAAGTACAAGTCACTGTGCCCCCATCACAGCTCCGGTCTTGATGTGTGATGTCCCACTGAGGGGAGCTAGGTGAATGGTACATAGGACTCTACATTTTTTTTTTTTTTGCCACTTCCTTTAAGCCTATAATTATTTGAAAATTAAAAGTTAAAAACAGTATAGCATGCAGCCCTGGCACAGCCCTAGAGTTGGCCGAGGGGACCCGTGGCTTCCTTGGGGACCTGTGGGTTCCTTGAGAACCCAGCCTTCACCCTTTGCTTCTGCCTGGCCTCACTCCCTCACCGGCAGCCTCCTACCCTTCCTGGTGACCAGACCCCTCAAGGGATTCACAGATAGACGGAGAGTCGAGGCTCACCAGCCTGAGCCCCCGCCTGACCACCCCTGCCCACTCTGCCCCACAGACGTGCCCATCGAGAGCCTGCGCCTGCGCTTCGCTCTGCTGCAGTCCCTCAACACCACGCTCGAGACCTTCTTCCTGCCGCTGGTGGAGCTGCGCCAGACTCCCATGTACACGCACAGCATCGCCGCCCTGCTCAAGGAGGCCAAAGGTCAGTGCCCGGCCCCCAGCACCTTGTCCCCCACCTCACCCCCAAGAAGAGACTGCACGACGCAAGGGGGACAGCCTCGGGGTGACTGGGGTAGGGGAAGCCACCCACCCCGTCCCAGCCTCTCTCCCACCTTCCTCCCTCCAGGGCTGATCTTTTATGACACAAAGGTGACCGTCATGAATCGGGTGCTGAATGCCACAGTGCAGAGGACGGCTGACCACGCGGCACCAGAGATCACTCTGGACCCGCTGGAGATCGTGGGAGGTGAGATGAGCCACACGAACCAGCAGATGCAGGCAGCGGCACCTGGCTAGTTGATCTCTCACACGTGAAGGAAGACTCTAGAAGAGGACGTGGGAGCTGCTTTGACAGTCCCTCGTGGGTGGGGGTGCTCCTGCTGCCTTGCTCTGAATCCCAGCCTGTGGCTCCCCGCCTAGTCTGTCCAGAGCTCACTGTTCTCAGGGGGTAGGAGGAGGGGTGTCAGCAGCGCAGGCCGCGCCTCCATGCAGGGCATGGCAGAAGAAGTGGGTTTCGCTCTGGCCGTGGGCCTGCCAAATTCTGGGCTCAGGCACCAAAGCAGAGGGGAGGCTGGATGTTGGGGAGGTAGCCAGGAGTCTCCCTTACAACACATGACCAGAGAGATGTCGGGAGGGGCATGAGCCGGGGTGTGAGAGAAGCCCGGGTGTATCCCCAGGACACATGGCAGGATGGGAGGGGCTGACCACGTGGAGAACAGGGCCTTGGGCTCCTTGAGAGGACCCCCCCATGACAGAGACATGACGACTGAAGATGTTCCAGGAGTCAAGGGCAGGCAGGGGCTGCTCCAGGGGTGGGGGCGTGGGAGCAGTAGGCAGGGCCCAGCCAGGAGTCTTTCCTGTCCTGGGAGGCAGGAGGTGGCTGCTGAGAGGTTTCAGCACCTCCTCTCTCTCGTTCCAGGGGAAATCAGAGCCTCTGAGAACTCCTACTTCTGCCAGGCAGCCAGGCAGCTGGCCTCAGTGCCCTCCTCCCAGCTCTGCGTCAAACTGGCGAGTGGCGGCGACCCTACCTATGCCTTCAACATCCGCTTCACGGGGGAGGAGGTCCATGGCACCAGTAAGTGGAGTCCCCAGCCAGTTCAGGTTGGAGGTCATGTATGGAGTGTGAAATTCCTAGGGTTACTGTTAAACAGCCAATATCTTCCTCATTAGCAGAGAGAAGCCACATACTCATTACCTTGCTCTACACAGAAGCCAGGACTGCCCCCAAGTGACCAGTGGTCCCAGGCTCTCCAAACCCAGCCCCCCTGGACTAGCCCCTGTCCTCTGGGGAGCGGTGCCACTGCTGATCTGGGACTTCAGCCTTGAGCCATGCGGGCTCAGGGACGCGGCTTCTGATCACTGTTAGGGGTGCGTCTCTGGCAGAGTGGACCCTCAGTGGAGAGACGCCCTCAGTGTGGACTGGACTTATTTTCCAGGAATAGCCCTTGACTGAGGGGTTGGTCGGGCTAAAAGCTTGTATGTGCCCCATAAGAGACAGGTCTGGGGAACCCTCGATCAAAATGGCACCTTCTGCCATTTCACACTGCAGAGATGAGGGACAGCCACTCAGAAAGTGCTCCCTCATGGTCCTCAGTTAAGCTCAGACATTCTGAAAATGCCTCCCACACTGGGTGGGAGAATAAAGTTCTTTCACTGGGCACCCTGGGCAGGAAAGCTGTTCAGCGGTTCCATCTTCCATGCCCACCCTGATCATGGGAGACATTCCTGCAGCAGCCTTTCCTCCAGCCGGTGCCGTGGCCTCCCCTGGGTACACCTTACTCGGAGGCTCTCTGAGGACAGCTCTTTTCACTAAGAGAACAAGCCAGGCCCAGGCTCAACAGCTTGTACTCCTCCTGACACCAGCACTGCCCTGCTTTAAAGATGGGGAGACTGGGGCTTCCCCAAAGTCAGCAGGCTCACTGGGGTTCAAACCCAGGCCTTTCCGATTCTGTCCCAGCCCTTGGCGGCTTCAGCAGGCAGGAGTCTTCTGCTTCTCTGTGGAAGCTCTGAGGGCCAGGCCTTGACATCTGTCCCCAAGCAAGTCCTCCGCACACACAGCTCTCCTCACAACGTCCAGACCCGAGGGCACTGACAGGGGCTGCCCAGGGGAGGGTGCAGGAGCCCGGCCACAGACAGGAGTTCTGTGAGTCGTCCAGGGGCACATCTGAAATGGCAGCAGGAGAGGAGCTGCTCACTGCCCCTTGCCCATCGTATTGTATATGTGTGTCCGCCCGTTTATCTGTGTTCTCACTGAACACGCCGCGCCCTGGGCTTGACGGGAGGCCATGCTGAGGAAGCTGGGCGCCCTGCTCTTGGCCCAGCGCAGGGGANTCTCCCACCTTCCTCCCTCCAGGGCTGATCTTTTATGACACAAAGGTGACCGTCATGAATCGGGTGCTGAATGCCACAGTGCAGAGGACGGCTGACCACGCGGCACCAGAGATCACTCTGGACCCGCTGGAGATCGTGGGAGGTGAGATGAGCCACACGAACCAGCAGATGCAGGCAGCGGCACCTGGCTAGTTGATCTCTCACACGTGAAGGAAGACTCTAGAAGAGGACGTGGGAGCTGCTTTGACAGTCCCTCGTGGGTGGGGGTGCTCCTGCTGCCTTGCTCTGAATCCCAGCCTGTGGCTCCCCGCCTAGTCTGTCCAGAGCTCACTGTTCTCAGGGGGTAGGAGGAGGGGTGTCAGCAGCGCAGGCCGCGCCTCCATGCAGGGCATGGCAGAAGAAGTGGGTTTCGCTCTGGCCGTGGGCCTGCCAAATTCTGGGCTCAGGCACCAAAGCAGAGGGGAGGCTGGATGTTGGGGAGGTAGCCAGGAGTCTCCCTTACAACACATGACCAGAGAGATGTCGGGAGGGGCATGAGCCGGGGTGTGAGAGAAGCCCGGGTGTATCCCCAGGACACATGGCAGGATGGGAGGGGCTGACCACGTGGAGAACAGGGCCTTGGGCTCCTTGAGAGGACCCCCCCATGACAGAGACATGACGACTGAAGATGTTCCAGGAGTCAAGGGCAGGCAGGGGCTGCTCCAGGGGTGGGGGCGTGGGAGCAGTAGGCAGGGCCCAGCCAGGAGTCTTTCCTGTCCTGGGAGGCAGGAGGTGGCTGCTGAGAGGTTTCAGCACCTCCTCTCTCTCGTTCCAGGGGAAATCAGAGCCTCTGAGAACTCCTACTTCTGCCAGGCAGCCAGGCAGCTGGCCTCAGTGCCCTCCTCCCAGCTCTGCGTCAAACTGGCGAGTGGCGGCGACCCTACCTATGCCTTCAACATCCGCTTCACGGGGGAGGAGGTCCATGGCACCAGTAAGTGGAGTCCCCAGCCAGTTCAGGTTGGAGGTCATGTATGGAGTGTGAAATTCCTAGGGTTACTGTTAAACAGCCAATATCTTCCTCATTAGCAGAGAGAAGCCACATACTCATTACCTTGCTCTACACAGAAGCCAGGACTGCCCCCAAGTGACCAGTGGTCCCAGGCTCTCCAAACCCAGCCCCCCTGGACTAGCCCCTGTCCTCTGGGGAGCGGTGCCACTGCTGATCTGGGACTTCAGCCTTGAGCCATGCGGGCTCAGGGACGCGGCTTCTGATCACTGTTAGGGGTGCGTCTCTGGCAGAGTGGACCCTCAGTGGAGAGACGCCCTCAGTGTGGACTGGACTTATTTTCCAGGAATAGCCCTTGACTGAGGGGTTGGTCGGGCTAAAAGCTTGTATGTGCCCCATAAGAGACAGGTCTGGGGAACCCTCGATCAAAATGGCACCTTCTGCCATTTCACACTGCAGAGATGAGGGACAGCCACTCAGAAAGTGCTCCCTCATGGTCCTCAGTTAAGCTCAGACATTCTGAAAATGCCTCCCACACTGGGTGGGAGAATAAAGTTCTTTCACTGGGCACCCTGGGCAGGAAAGCTGTTCAGCGGTTCCATCTTCCATGCCCACCCTGATCATGGGAGACATTCCTGCAGCAGCCTTTCCTCCAGCCGGTGCCGTGGCCTCCCCTGGGTACACCTTACTCGGAGGCTCTCTGAGGACAGCTCTTTTCACTAAGAGAACAAGCCAGGCCCAGGCTCAACAGCTTGTACTCCTCCTGACACCAGCACTGCCCTGCTTTAAAGATGGGGAGACTGGGGCTTCCCCAAAGTCAGCAGGCTCACTGGGGTTCAAACCCAGGCCTTTCCGATTCTGTCCCAGCCCTTGGCGGCTTCAGCAGGCAGGAGTCTTCTGCTTCTCTGTGGAAGCTCTGAGGGCCAGGCCTTGACATCTGTCCCCAAGCAAGTCCTCCGCACACACAGCTCTCCTCACAACGTCCAGACCCGAGGGCACTGACAGGGGCTGCCCAGGGGAGGGTGCAGGAGCCCGGCCACAGACAGGAGTTCTGTGAGTCGTCCAGGGGCACATCTGAAATGGCAGCAGGAGAGGAGCTGCTCACTGCCCCTTGCCCATCGTATTGTATATGTGTGTCCGCCCGTTTATCTGTGTTCTCACTGAACACGCCGCGCCCTGGGCTTGACGGGAGGCCATGCTGAGGAAGCTGGGCGCCCTGCTCTTGGCCCAGCGCAGGGGATGGACACAGGTCCCCCAAGCCCTCATATCAGTGTCAGCTTGCAGCCATGACAGCTGACCCATGAAGGATCTGACTTTGATCTCGTGGACGCCCCAGAACTAGCCTGGGAGGTGGGAGTAGTGATGGCCCCCATCTGCTAGATGGAGGGGTGGAGCTTCAGCAGTGATGCGGTTCCCTGGGAGCCGCCAGCCAGTTAGTGGCCCCTCAGGTTTGAACCCAGGTCCCTCAGCCCTCGGGCGGGTTCTTTCCACTCAGCGAAGCCCTGGTGCAGGGGGGCAGAGTGGCTGGTGTCCCAGTGGGATCAGGGTGTCCCAGTGGGGACAGGGCCTGCGAGCAGAGGGTCTGAGGGGGTCCCCTTCTGTCCTGCAGGCGGCTCCTTCCGCCACTTCCTGTGGCAGGTCTGCAGAGAGCTGCAGAGCTCCTCGCTCTCCCTCCTCCTGCTGTGCCCCAGCTCCGCAGTCAACAAGAACAAGGTGAGATCCGGGGCCTCAGCCCCGCGGGCAGCTCCCTGAGGGGCAGGGGCTCAGCTCTGCACCTTCCACAAGCCCCCGTGGTCCATCCCTTGCCCCTGCCTCGGCTTCCAGGGCAAGTACATCCTGACCCCCAGCCCCATCACCTACGGGGAGGAGCAGCTGCTGCACTTCCTGGGCCAGTTGCTAGGGATCGCCATCCGAGCAGATGTCCCCCTCCCCCTGGACCTCCTGCCCTCCTTCTGGAAGACACTGGTGGGCGAGCCCCTGGACCCTGACCAAGACCTGCAGGAAGCAGACGTACTCACCTACAATTACGTCAAGAAATTTGAGAGTGTAAGTGAAAAGCGGATTTTTTTCTAGGGGGCCACGGGGCTCTGGAGCAGTGCCCCAGCCCCGTGTCTGCTGGAGGAGGCATCAGCTGACCTCCACCCCCACCCCACACAGATTGAGGTCACTGGCGGGGTTGGGGGCAGGTCCTTGTTGCCAGGCTCTCTGTAGTCCCCTTAGCTGCCACTTGAGGGCAGCCGGTACACGGGAGCTGCAAAGCCAAGGGCTGGGATGGCAGCTGACTTCTCAGCAGAAAGTAGCCCACAATGCATTGCTTAAAGGGTCAAAGCAGGACACCCCCCAGGGGCCGGGAGTTATGAGTCACTGCCAGGCGCTGCTCTGAGAGGCCCTCCCAGAGCCGTGGGTGGGCGCCAAGAGTCTGAGGCAGGCAAGGGATGTAAGACAGTGTCCAGGCAGACAGTCCAGCCAAGGCTTCCGTCTAGAGGGCATGGGCAAGGCCCCAGAGAGTGCCAGGAGACAGAACCACCCCAGGGTTGGCGGGGAAAGCAGGCGAACCTCCTTTGGGGTGCCCTCAGCCTTCACCGCCCCAGAGCCACGGGGCTGTTCTCCAGGTGGCCCCGCATGCACTTCAGTGTGCCGCACGGTGGAGGGTGGCCCGTGTACCTTCCACAGGTGGGATTAAGTCAGGGTTCTCTGGTGACAAGTGACAGGAAACCCCAGCTCAAACCAGCTTAGGAAAACTTTTTTAAAAAAAGATTTGACCTTAAAACTGAAAGTATAGATATTGATTGGGCTTCAGACAGAGCTGAATCCAGGTGCTCCGATAACATCATCAATGACTCATCTCAGGATGCCCCAGCAGTACAAGGCTCACCCTCCTTCAGCCGTGCCCGCACCAATGAAAGAGAGAGGGTGTAATTTGGTCCTGTTAGCCAGGCCTTGGTCAGTGGCCAACCCTGAACCGAGGGGATGGCTGACGGTCCAGGCTAGTGCCACCTACCTGTTCGTGGTGGCCAGGATAGCCCCACCCCAAAATACCCGATGTTTGTCCCCAAACGGGGATGAGGTTCTATCACTGGGGATCTGGGGAGCAGGGCAGTGGTCAGCCATGCTCTGCCGTACCCTCCCCCCAGATCAACGATGAGACGGAGTTGGAGGCCCTGTGTGCCGAGATCGCCTCCCAGCACCTGGCCACTGAGAGCCCCGAGGGGCCCAACAAGCCCTGCTGCCGGTTCACCTATCTGACCATGACCGGCGAAGAGGTGGAGCTGTGCAGCCGCGGCCGGCACATCCCCGTGGCGTGAGTACAGGGCCTCGGACAGTGACAGGTGGCTTTCCCGGGGGAAGGCAGGAGGCAGGACGGGGCGCCGAGAAAGATGATGGAGTATCTTCAGTGGAAGGACCGTATTCAGGAACACTGGCTCTGGGGTGGGTGACACCCAGAGCAGGAGAGGAATTCCCTGAGCTGCTTGGCCTAGGAGGTCCAGGAAATGCCGCCAGCAGCCACCTGAGTGTCATTCCTTGCCCATGCCCTAGGTGGGAGAACAAGGACATCTACGCGGCCGCCATCCGGAGCCTGCGGCTGCGTGAGCTGCAGAACGTGGAGTGTGTGACGGCTGTGCGCGCGGGCCTCGGGGCCATCATCCCCCTGCAGCTGCTCACCACGCTCAGCCCGCTGGAGATGGAGCTGCGCACCTGCGGCCTCCCGTACATCAACCTCGAGTTCCTGAAGGTTGGTGGCCGGGCCAGGTTGGTGGGTGCATGCGGCCTGTCATCTGTACAGTACTCTGTGTCCTGGCGCCCTGTCCCCCTTACGTAAGAGAGGAGCCGTGCTCATCCCTATCTCACTGCTGAGTAAATGGAAGCTGAGAGAAGTCACTTGCCCTGGGTCACCCAGCCAGGAAATGTCAGGTCACTTGCCTGGGAATTAAGCCACCAACCAGAGGCAAAGCCCCTCCACTGCTCAGCGTGGCCTGCTTTCTTTCGCCCATGCCAGCTGGGAAACCTTGCCCAAGTGACCTCATCTCTAGCAGGGGCAGCGGCAGGACCCACCAGTGGGGCAACGTAGGCAGAACCCCTGCTGCTGAGCCTAGCAGGCGGGCCAGAGTCGCAGACTCTTACTGCCACTGCCTTTGCAGTCCTTGTCACAGCTGCGATCTCCCTATGCCCTGCAGTCATCACCGCGCCCTGGGGTTGGGCCCAGCCTGGGGTTGGGTGGGAGGCTGGGTTAGCAGAGGCTCGGGCCTGCTCACGTCTGGGGCCTCTCTCCACAGGCCCACACCATGTACCAGGTGGGGCTGATGGAGACTGACCAGCACATTGAGTTCTTCTGGGGGGCACTGGAGATGTTTGCCCAGGAGGAGCTGTGCAAGTTCATCAAGTTTGCCTGCAACCAGGAGCGCATCCCATTCACCTGCCCCTGCAAAGACGGGGGTCCTGACACAGCCCATGTGCCCCCGTACCCCATGAAGATTGCCCCCCCGGATGGCACAGCAGGTACTGGCCTTCCCTGTCACATTCCAAGCAGGGACACTCGGGCCCTGTTTGGAGCTGGGGCTGCTAGGTGCTGCATGAAGTGGGAAGGACAATGGGCAGGTACTCCCAAACACCACACCCCAAATGTAAATGAGAGGTGCAGGGGTGGTGGGGGTGGGGGTGGGTCATGTGCTTCCCAAGCCTGACTTTTCGCCAAGTGGCAGTACAGGCCCAAAGTTGACATATCCTTTGAGATTTTCAAAAGCTTAAAATCCAGAAATATCATCTTTTGACTTAAATGCAGCAAAAAAATTTTAATTTTTGAAAATTCCAAACAAAACTCTTTGCTGGCCAGACCTGCCTGTCACAGGTCAGCCATCTGAGGCCTGTGCTGCTCTTTCCTCCCCCAGAATCTCCTGTCCCACCCCAGCCTCCCAGACCCACCCCCTCCACCTGCGCCCCCCCTCC
>SJYA01002485.1:4969850-5064441 GCA_006410615.1 Neotragus moschatus | reverse complement strand
CCCCTCCACCTGCGCCCCCCCTCCCCCCCCCCATAACTGGGCCTTGGGGTTGTCTTAAAAGCCGCCCAGAGAGGCAAACCTGGAGGCGGAGGGGCCCGCGCTCTAATGCTGGTCTCTCCTGTAGGTTCCCCTGATTCTCGCTATATCCGAGTGGAGACCTGCATGTTCATGATCAAGCTTCCCCAGTACTCCTCGCTGGAAATCATGCTGGAGAAACTACGTTGTGCCATTCACTACCGCGAGGACCCACTGAGTGGCTGAGGGGAGGGAGCCAAAGTTAGGCTGTCACCAAGGCTCTGCTCTGCTGGCTTGGGAAGCCTGCTGCTGCGGGCACACCCCTCCGGGGCCCTGCGTGAGGAGTTGGCGACATTTTGCTTTTCCAAACTTTTGTCCACACTCCAGGGCCTCCTGGAAGACTTAACCTTATGTATTTGTACGTTTTGTGATGGGTTGGTTCTTTTGCTACCTGTTTGTGGTATGTTTGTAGGATAGTTTAGTTCCCAGACAGCTCGTGTCTCATTTGATCTTCCTGGACATTTTCCTTCGTGGCCACCGGGTTCTGATGCTACGTCACAGAACCACCCAGCAGGAAGCTGGTAGTGAGATGCTCTCAGCCCGCAGAGCACCCTGTTCGCGTCTCCACAGACAAGTCTGTGGCCAGCCCTGCCTTCCACCTCGAGTGGCATTTCTGCCGGACATGGCTCCTGCAGGCTTCCTTCCAACTTGAAATGGTTGGGCCAGTGACCCAAACATTGGAGACACACATAGGAGTTTTGTGTGTTTATCTTCCGGCTGTAGACTCTTGTCTATGGTCTGGGTTTTTCTGAGGAAAAGCCCACCGTGGTTTGCCCTTCCCTTCCCACCCAGACAACCCTTCTGCTCTCCGACTCTCCTGGGCCCAGTCTGACAGGCTCCCGCTGAGTGCCGCTTAGGAGCAGACGACTGAAGGGAGCCCTCCTGATCTTAGTCTACAGAGTCAGGCCAGGTACGTGACAGCTCAGGAGCTGAGAGGAGCCCGGGAGCTGAAGGGACAGAGCTCAAGTCGGGGCATTTTTCCGAGACTCTGAACATGAAAGCACATGACTCTGGCCTGCCCCCCTACCCCACCCCGACCCCTTCTGTCCTCAGAAACGGCCCTTCCTCACTACGGCGTTTTGTGATGTGAGGAGCAGCGGAAAAGCCACACCCCATTTTCAAAAGAGCTGTCTGAGGTGCTCTGCTCCATTCGGGGTCTACTTCAGTGACTAAGACCTTCAAGTCCAGATGGAGACACCAGGGTCCTTCCGCCCCCTCCAGCCAGGCCCGCCCTGCACCCCCTCTCTTCCCCCCGTGAGTGTGTACCAGGGCTGAGCTGCCGCAGCCCCAGTGCATCTGTGCCCTAGTAGGTCTCTTGTCCAGTGGTACTTTGTTCGAGAGCAGCATACACCATCCTGTTGGACTCTGTCATTTTTGGACCTTGCCAGTTCATGCAAAATCACATCACTGTATTTATTGTAAAATATTGTGAATATTGGAAGTTCTGCGTGAGTGCTGTCTAAAAGGCTTTGGAGTGTGAATGCTGGCAAGAGAGAGGATTTGCTTGTCCTTTCTCGCTGTGGCCCTGGCCTGTTGGAAAGGTGTGGATCTTAGAGTTAAAGGCATGAGCATCCATGGCCTCCCTGTTCTTAGGAAATGCATTAAGGACCATTTTAGAAACGATGCCCTGACCTAGGAAAGGATAAACCTGGATGAACTGTTCCAGTCGCGTCAGTTACATATGATGCAGGATCAGTCACGTCTGGAGGTGCCTGCCAGCAGTTTCCCTGAATGGAAGGAACATGGTCGGCCACTGCCTCCCGGGGCAACAGCCCCCTTGACTGGGGGGTCTTACCAGGACATAGTCCTGACAACAAGGATCCTCTTATTTCATTTCTGCATAATGAAAGAGCCTTTGGATGTACTAAAAGTGGTTTTTCCTCCCTGTATTTTTAAATCTTTGTCCTTCCACCCCCCAATCCTTCCCATCCCTTGAATGGACTCTGAATTGTCAGCTACCTCCCCAAGAGGAAGCTTTTGTTGGCCCATCTCTTGACTAGATGACAGCTGTGAGTAAGGTACCTGCTGCTAACACGACTGCTTCTCCCAGAGAACACATTAAGGTCCAGACAGATCCAAACCTTGGCCCTAAAAAATGTGTGCTGTAAAGTTCCTTGATGTATATTTATTATAATTATTTATGGTTGCATCTAACAAACTTTTCAGTTTGATGCTGTTTACACCACTGCTGTGTAAAGGAAGCTCATGACAGGAAAAGTCACACCAATAAATAACCTTCATCTAATTTTTATTTACCTTAAGAGTTGTGTGGTCATCTACTCTTGCTGAGAACATTCAAAGGCCAACATCCTTGAATGGCTCTGATGCTTGAGGGTCACCAAGAGGCTAGAAATTAAAAGTGTTTCTAATTATTATGGTCTCTTTGCACTTGGTGTGATTCTTAACTCATTATGCTTACTTATAAACGACCTGTTGCTCCCCGACTCGACCCCTTAAATCTGTGGGTTTTTTTTTTTGATGTGGACTTTTTTATAAAGTCTTTATTGAATTTGTCACAGTATTTTTTCTATGTTTTGGTTTTTGGCATGTGGGATCTTAGCTCTCCAGCCAGGGATGGGACCTGCACCTCCTGTGTTGAAAGATGAAGTCTTAAACAGTGGACCACCAGGGAAGTCTCTCTGGTTTTCATATAGGAAGTCTGGTCAAAGGGATGGAAATCCAAGGTCAAAGGTAAACCTACCGCTGCAGGTCTTGCCCACTCCTTGTCCTGGAGCTGGTCTATACTCTCATCTGGTCTGAGGATTTTCCTCAAGTGGACAGTTGCACTGGAAGAGTCTGGGCCCCTCTTAGACCACATGTCCGCCCTTGGGCACAGGCAGTGTTTTTTTTTTTTTCCCATCCCAGGTGTACATGAGTTCCCCACCTCCCACCCCATATCAACTCTCTGGATCATCCCCGTGCACCAGTCCCAAGCATACAGGCAGTGGATTTAGAACTACTCCGTGCAAAGGAAAATGCAGGGAAGAGGGAAAGACTTACCTCAGAACTACCATCCAGGATCAACGCTCTGCTTTCTTGTCCTGTGTCCATCACACACATACTCCCCACCACACCACATATACCCTGCACACACACACACATATACATACATGCCCTCTGGTCTGCATTCAGGAGACTACAGACCCTCTTGACTCCACCTTCTTTGTACTCAATAAATGCTCATAATGGTTCTGTCCTACATATTTATTATACAAAGATTAAGAATCCCACTGGACAAGGAACAAGCAACTTGCTTCAGTTTGTTGCTTCAGGGTGCTAGAAACAGCGAAAAACCACCACTCACAGCAGAGACGACTATCAGACACACGAAGCCAGAGAATAAGACACCTCCGTTGCCACATCTAGGATTCTCCTGCTGGCCACATCAGTTCAGCTCAGCTACTTGGTCGTGTCTGACTCTTTATGACCCTGTGGACTGCAGCACACCAGGCCTCCCTGTCCATCACCAACTCCCAGAGTTTACTCAAACTCATGTCCATCGATTCGGCAATGCCATCCAACCATCTCATCCTGTCATCTCCTCCTGCCACCTCCAATCTTTCCCAGCATCAGGGTCTTTTCAAATGAGTCAGTTATTCCCATATGGTGGCCAAAGTATTGGCGTTTCAGCTGGCCAGGATGGTGGCGGCCATTTCCTTTTTAAAAAGTTGTCTCGAATATATTCAGAATTACACCATCTAATGATGAGAACATATCCAGTCTCATTAGTTATATCAGGGGAATGCAAATTAAAATCACAGTGAGCATACTGCACCACCAGCAAAAGGGCTAGAAAGACAGCACCATGGTTGGGGAAGATGTGGAACCAAGAGAACTCTCGTGCACTGCTGGGGGAATGGACCCTACACCTGCTTTAGTTGTTCTGGCTCCTCTTCTGAGACCAGCAAGTCCACTCCTGGGTGTAAATCCAGTAGAAACACGGCACCAAACTTCCCTAGGGGTCCAGCAGTGAAGACTCCTGGCTTCCACTGCAGGAAGAAAAGGGGGAAAACCTACAACCAGGAATACTCTACCCAGAAAGGTTCTCGTTCAGATTTGGTGGAGAAATTGAAAGCTTTACAGACAGGCAAAAGCTCAGAGAATTCAGCACTACCAAACCAGCCTTATAACATGCTAAAAGAACATCTCTAGCTGGAAAAGAGCAAAACTAGAAAAGAGCAAATAACGAATGGAAAAGCTCACCGGCAAAGGCAAACCTACAGTAAAGGTAGAAAATCATCCATAAACAAATAGAATTTCAAAACCAGCAAGCATGAAGGAAAGTACAAATGCAGGACACAGAAAACACACTTGAAATTAAGATATCAGCAACGTAAAATAGTCTTGTATATATACAGACTACTATATCAAAACCTCATGGTAACAGCAGACCAGAAAGCTATATGGGAATAACCTCTTTTAATAAGTATTTATTTTGGCCATGCTACACGACTTGCAGGATCTTAGCTCCCGGACCAGGGATGGGACTCACAACCCCTGCAGCAGAAACACAGAGTCCTAACCACTGAACCACTAGGGAGGTCTTCCTTTCTCTTTTTCTCGATATAACTCAGATCCAGATGAGTCCTGGCTGCCATGAATTAATAGCTGCATAGCCTTATACAAGTCACCCCTGTTTCCACATGTGAAATTGGAGCAATTCTTCCTACTTTTCCCACTCCTACTAGGTTGTTGAGAGGAAAAACAAATGAGGTCAAAATGACCTACAGTGCTAGATGTTCCGGTGCACAGTGTGAGGTGCCAGGGGGTGATGGATAATTTTGCTAAGGCTCAGCAAGTCTCGAGATTGAGGCTTCTGAGGAACCAGCTCTCCCCACTCAGCCCAGAGCTGCAGCCACCTGTCAGTTTCCCCTAACTCCAAGGAGGCAGAAAGCCGCACCTTGACTGCCGGCCCTCTCTGAGAAGGCGCGCCTTCCCTCGTTCTGCAGAGCTGACTCCAGGCGCCGTGGTCCGCCTGCACTCTCCAAAGAGTGCAGAGCAGAAGGAACCACACGACTCAGCTGAACTCCAAGTACAAAGTTTATTTCTATTACAAGGATGTTAATAATAACAGTAACAGTAAAATAAAAAGAGGGGAGGGGGCTCTGATTCTTGGTTTTCAGAGCCAACCACAAGTTTAGGCTTCAGTCCTGATTAAGGCAGAACCCAGCATGGCTCTGGAGGGCACAGGGAGCCCCTGGCCTTCTCCATCAGAAGGCAGTGAAGACAAAGAAGCCGTGGTCCCCTCAGAAACAGAAGGCAGTGATGCCAAATGCCAAAAAAGCAGATTAAAACAAAGCCCGTAGTCCACTCACCTGAAACTCATCTCCAAAAGCCTTGTTCTTAACACACATTACAACTGCCTGAACACTTTACCAAAGCTCCTCCACGCACCCCGGAGCCCAAATTCTAGAGTGGGGATGGGCAGGACACACGAGACGTTACCCCCAAGGTCCCAAATTCAGGCCACCACAGGAAGAGCATCACCTCACTGGTGGGACCAGCTTTCCAGAACCTTCCCTCTTTCCCACCAGGACCCCACAGCACCATGAAGCGACGGTGACAGTATGTCAAAAGATGAAGCCCTGGTGGGGCGAAGGGCCCTAATGTACATTTCTGTGCTGTCAAAGGCAGCAGCTAAAGCTGAAACATTCTCAGCAGCCTCCCTGCCAACCCTCCCTCAAACCCCCGAACTCCCACAGCACTATCTCAAAAGACACAAAATGGCCATAACCTAGAAAATGTTAAAATCTGAAAGGTCGCCCCTGCCCACGGAGCCCGAGGGGCAGGGCTGCACCGTGACAAGTCGTGCGGAGAAGATGGGGCCAGCGCGCGAGTTCTCTGTGGACACTTGTTACTCCTCCTCCTCTTCCTCCTCTGCGTCCCCAGCTCCCTGCTGCTTGGGGCTTTTTGCCTGATGGACAACAGAACGAAACGAGGTTTACGCAGACAGAAAGACAGACAGACGATCCTCCGGAAGAGCGCCAGAAGGCCAGGCTTCTGTGAAGCCACCTCCTCAAGAGCCAGAGAGCGGTCCTTCAGCCGCCATCAGCCTGAGGCCCAGCAGCTTCTCTGACTTCAAGAACCACACCAGTCCACCCCCTGGAGTCCTCACCGAGCTTTACAGGCTGGATCCCACTCACCTTCGCAGTTCTGCTGCGGTAGCTGGCAGCTGTGGGGGTGACCCGGGGGCTCCTGCCACCTTCACTCCTACCGCTGAAAAAGAAGGATTGGAAACTCATTCCTGAGATGCCCCTGAGCCAAAGTCAGGAAACTCAGGACAGAAGCAGCTGGAGACAGACAAAAGCAGCTCTCCAGAAGATAAACGAATGAATAAAAAACCACAGAGGGACTTTCTTGGTGGTTCTGTGGTGAAGAAGTCACCTACCAATGCAGGAAGATGCGTGTTCTATCCCTGGTCCAGGAAGATCCCACATGCCTCAGAGCAACTAAGCCAGTGCACCGCAACTACCAAGCCCAGGAGACACAACTACTGAGCCCGCGCGCCTGGAGCGTGTGCTCCTTTAACGAGACGCCACTGCAGTGAGAAGCCCATGCACCGCAACCAGAGAATGGCCCCTGCTCACTGCAACTAGAGAAACCCCTGTGCAGCAGCGAAGACCCAGCACAGCCAAAAATAAATAAAAACCACAGCGAGCAAACGGACATTATGAATCAGGCCACGATACAAGCAAAATCCACACTCCGTGCTCCTGAGCTACCCCCAAGCTCCCCTCCCGAGCAATGTTTCTTACCTTGCTCCGTATCTCCCTGAGGGCCCACGGGGGAAAGAGGGCACAAAGTTTTCTGGGTAGAGACTCCGAGCAGGGTAAGCCGCTGGGACGTGGCCAGGAGCCAAAGTCCCGTTATGGCTGTTTCGACTGCGCCCCCGGACACCCTGGCTGTCTAAGTTGTTAAGCTTCTGAGCGCGAGGAGGGCTCGGCTGGCACCCAGGCCTGGGGCCTGATGTGGACGTTGACAGGCGGTTAGGAGGAGCTGTCGTATTGCTAGTGGGTCGGCTAGAGGGTAGAGGGTAGGCGGACCCTTTAGCCGTTTCCGGCTTGAGATCATCCATGTAACCAGAAGACAGGCCTCCTGAGAAGAGACAAGAGCACCAGCTTCAGGGGAAAGGCTGCTCTTAGTGCTGGATTCGGGGCAAGAAGGTAAAAGATGACTGCCTCATCCCTAAAGGATGCTGAGACCTGTGTCTGCAGGGCAGGGTTGAGAACATTAATCCACACTGTACACTTACCACCTAAGTCCTCACTAACTAGTCAACAGCGGTGCATAAGCAAACTTACAAATCACTTCTAACTGGCTTTGGGTTTCTAATAGTGACTGGGTTTCAAAAACAGCTTACTTGCCTAGTCGTGAGACTGTAAGAATACTGAGGATAATTTTGATCACCCTACTCCAGGTGAGCATATTTCAACTAGAAGGAGGGGCCCAGGGCAGCCATGGTAAGGTGTGAAAATTACCTCTCAGTCAGCCAGTAAGTGTACTGACAGGGACCGGCAGCGGAATAAGCACTGATGCTAAGCACATCTAATGGCTGTCCCCAAAGCAGCCGAGTCTAACCCAGGTCCGCAACCAGCCCCACGGGAGTCCTCACTGAGCTTATACTGCGCTTGCTAATTTGGGGTGCGGGTAAACCCCGTTAGAGTAGCTGATGAGAAGTGCAGCCCTGACACAGCCCTGGCCCATACCCTGGTGTCGGACACGCCTCTTGGGCAGTTCTGATGAGGTCTCTCGAGGCTGGAGATCCTGGCTAGGGATTCCCTCCGACACGTGGTTGTTTGCTGTGGCTGGGCGTTGGTCACACTGGTCCTAACAAGAAAAACCGGAATTAGTACCCAGTCATTCCTATGAGATGAAGCACTGGGAGGAAAGGAACACCGGGCTGGCAGAAAACACCTGATGGCAGGTAGGAGGGTGGCAGGGTGGTGTCGATGAGGCAGGATGACTTTGACAACCACCGAGAGGAAGGGCCTGGGAGCAAGAGGAAGCGATCTGGAACAGAGCAATCGTTCCTACTAGCACTGCCTGATCAGGAAGATCAGGAAGCACTCTCTGATCTGTGCAGGGATGAAGGAAGGGTGGATCCTGGGAGCCCAGAAAGGTCTGCCTACATTTTGACCACAGAGTATTGGCACCACTGCTTATTCTGTGGTCTCCCCTAGGAGACAACAAGCAGTTAACTTATCTACTGCTTGATCCAAAGGCACAGTGTTTATTTCAGAAATGAAACGTGTGGTGTTCCAGCAACAGCTCTGTGGCATCAATTACAGAAATGCCTCTGAAATACCTTCAGTGTTCACTCCCATACAAACAAGACTGGGCAGAAAACATATCTTCCACAAAGACACTGGAATCCCAGACTGTGAAAGCTGAAAAAGGACTTCAGATCATCCAGTCTAATTCCCCCATTCACAGGCATCCCCCGTGAGGGGCTGGGACCCACTGGAGGCCAACCATTAGGGCAAAACTAGAATCAGATTCCAGATTCCTGGAATGCAAGATGCAAATGCCACCCCAACAGGAAGAACACACATGGTCAAAAGCAGAAACTATCAGGGGCCTCAGGGGAACTCCTCTAAACCCTCTGGCAAGTCCTCCATACCTGCTTACCTGGAGTCCTGGCTCCTGCGGCTACAGCTCGTGATACAACTGTTTCTACTGCCAGAAGGCAGAGGAAGTCCAAAGGCCTGAGGTACTGTGTACCTCAGCTCACAAAACAGGAAATGGCCAGTACCCAAATCAGGTATGCACGCAACTTCAAGGCCAGAGAGGCCTTCTCGGCTCTGAAGGCCTCAGGTTCACTCCCAGAGGATCAAGGGGACAAGAGAAGTGCCCGGCTCCTCGGGGACTCTCACCTGGTGATGGAACAGCACCTCCTCTTCTAGCTGGACCCCACAGAATTCACACGGGATGACGACACTTTCCTCCACGGGAGGAGAGCTGCTGAAGCCTATCAAAGACTCAAACTGGTCACTTGCAGACTGCCGCATCAGCTTCTGGAAGATAACATCAGGGTCCTCCACCCCTCGGGGGGAAGTGCTGCCCACATTGAGCGGAGGTAAGGCACATGAAGGGTTACAGCTTGTCTGTCTCAAAAAACACAGGTTAAAACAAAACAAAGGAAAAAAAAACATAAACAGAAGTTAAGGAACAAACTAAATTCTGAAAATATTTTCAGGAAGTCACATTTTCATAGTGCTTATCTGGGAAAAGGACCAAAAAAGGGTCAGGGGAACACAGACGAAACACTCACTCTGCTTTTACTTTAAACATTTCTGTTCTGTTTTAATTTGTTTAAGTGTGTTTTTATGTGATTATTCTAAATTAATTTGAAAAGCTTCAAGATTCTTTCCACAGACATACAGTAAGAGAGGCCCATATATTCTTTGTTATCCCTGTGAATGGATTTTCTTATGTTACTCCCAAACCAAATACTAGATTTATTCAAATGCTGTATTGTTCCACATATGGGGGCATGTGTGTACCACTCAGAGCACAGGGACCATTTACTAGCCATGGAAGTACAGACTAGGTCAAACCAAATCAGAGAGTAAGAACATTGAGAGAGAAAGGCGCTCCCTCCCCCACTGGAACCACACTTCCAGCACAAAGGCTATTCTCTAATCCTTCCTAAAGAACACAGAAACTTTCAGTCATTCAAAAACTACCTGATATCTTTCATACACCACGCATTAAGCGATTCAGAAACCGAGAAAACCCAGAACCTGTCCTCTAGGAACTCCGCCTAGTGGTACTGACCAATGGGGCAGCAGGCCACCCCCCGAGTGGGACGCCGGGCTGAGAGAGAGGCGGGCGCAGGACGTCCGGGGAGCACACTGACGCACCCTCTGGCCTGGCTTTCAGAGCCTCCCCAGGGTACTTTCCTGAGGGTCGCGTCTGAACCAAGACTGTGAGTGAGGGTCTGGGTGGCTGGGTGTGTTACGGAGACAGGGGTAAAAGGCCACATGTGTCCAGGCGGAAAAGGCAAAGTGCAAGCCAGACCCCTGGCCCCCCAGGAAGTGCAGGGACTTCAGCAGGGCTGTGAGGCATGAGACGGGAGCTGGTTACGAGACGGTCTCAAGGGGCCTGCAGCATCCCCACAGAATGGAGGCAGCAACTGGGCCTGCTGGCCTGAACGTTACTTTGCCCAGAGAGAATGAGGCCGAATTCTCACACCCACATGTGAGTCACACACAATTACTATGGACTTTCCCTGGCAATTCAGCAGTTAGGACTCCGTGTTTTCACTAGCGGCCAAGGGTGCTGCTTCAATCTCTAGCTGGGGAACTAAGATGCCATGTGCTGTGCAGCACGGGCAAAAAAACAAAATACTACAAAAAAGAAAAGGAAAAAACATAATTGCTCCTCTCATCACAAGAGTTGTATCAGTTTGCTCATGATTTCACGTGTTCTGTAACACCAATATGGCCTGTACACATTCTTCCTTAAAGCTTAAAGCCCTCAAGTAACTCACAACCCACCTGATGGTCAATCAGCAGTTCCTCTGGGTAGAGCTCCTCACAAAATTCACAAGGCAACATGGTCTCGTCAACTGCACCTAGGTATCAGGCCACACAGACTCAAAGTGAAAACCACACTTGATTCAACCTTTTATACCCCTTAGGAGGGGTCGACAGGAAAATTTGATTTCCTTAAAACTATTAAATATGAAGACAAAATATATTTTAAGACCCAAACAGAGTCTTTATAATCAACAGATAATTTGCAGTAGAACTTATAAAGAATGTACCTCAGGAAGAAATGTACCCTAAAAGGAAATTTGAAGAAACATGGACACAAGGGTGAGCAAAGAAAATGGTGAACCATAACATACAAAATGATAAATATGAGTATATAAACAAGAAAACTCTACATCAGGGTGTTAAAAGGAGAACAACAGAGAACACTAGCATTCGTCAGTGGCATTTAAGTCATAAAGGGATGATCCACATTCTAAGCTTACTGTGTTAACCGAGAGAAGTGTGAGGAGGTGGACTAAATTTAGACTTTATTATAAGTATGTTGAAATTTCCAGGGCAACTACTACAAGAACTACAGGAGAATATAAATTCCAAACCATTCATTCATGCAGGATCTGGAAAGATCCGCCATGAGTGAATGAAACATGCAAGCAAAGAAAAAAGTCAATAAAGCAATCTAAGAAATGACCAAGACAGGAGAAAGTAAACTACACTGAATCCAGAGTCTTCATTTGTCACAACTATGCTATTAAAATTTTACTTTCTTCACCAATCTAAATCCTCAGGTCCAAGCCCTGGTTGGGGAACTAAGATCCCACATGCCATGCAGCCTGGCCAAAGAAAAAGAAAGACTCAAACTTAAATATCTGGATCCAGGGCCAATTCCTATTCTAAATCAACAAAATGTTCAAAGTTAATCCTACTGTCCTTAAGGCCGTTATTCTTACAGTGACATGAAGAAAAACCACAACTGAGAGCTGCCTAATTTTCAGGTCCCTAAAATCTTATAAGTTGAGCATTTTAAATACGACATGCCTTTCTCAAATATATTGTTCTCTAAACAAGAGACCCAAAGGGTGATTCACTGCTGATAATCCAACTTTTATTTTTAAAAACTTAGTTTTAATCCAATGATACTAAAAAAAAAAAAAAAAAAAAAAAAAACTGGTTTTAAATGGGGGTGGGGGACCAAAGTTCTCTACAGATAAAGGACAACTAATAAATACAGAACAGAGGAAATATAAAAATTACCATTTTACAACTGCCATAATAATACTTGATTCAAGCAAGAAACATCAATGAATTCTAAAACTGCTGGATGAGACTATGAGTATCCTGTTCCCCAGCAATCTAAAAACAGCATCCTACACACAGCTAATATGAAGCAAAAAGGCTACCTGCACAACGGAGATATCTGACAGACTCCACTCCAACAAACACGACAAACTGACATCTTGAGAAAGACACACCATGGCCGGTACAGCACTCCTGCCAAAACTATAACAGGAACTTACACGTGGGAAAATAATCAGATACATCTTAACCGAGAAAGGAGGAGTCTACAAACAGCAGGCCTGGACTCCTCAAAAAGGCCACAAGAAAGCAAAGAGGAGGAGCGCTTCCCTAGTGGCACAGTGGCTAAGCATTCACCTACCAATACAGGGGAGACAGGTTTGATCCCTGGTCCAGGAAGATCCCACATGCCGCTGAGCAGCTAAACCCGTGCGCCACGACTACTGAAGCCCACGCACCGCAACGAGCAGCTCCCGCTGAGAGAGGCCCACATGCCCAGCTACAGGGCAGCCCCTGCTTGCTGCAGCTAGAGAAAGCCCACACACAGCAGCAAAGACCCAGCACAGCCAAAATCAACACATGTTTTTAAAAAGAGGGAGAGGGCAGGAAACCAAACTAAAAGAACCTAGAAAGAACGAAATGTATAATGCGTAATCCTGGATTTCAAAACAAAATTAAAAAGCTCTAAAGGACACTATGTATAGTAAGGAACTTTCCTGAAAGTGATATTTGTATTGTGTTCACATAGGAGAATGCCCTTGTTCTAAAGAAATACATCTTAAGACCATTTAGGGATAAAATGTTATGTCAGCAACTTATTCTCAAATGGCTCAGGGGGAAAGAAATATAAAGATAAGTGGAAATACTAAAATTGATGAATATAAATGAGGGGCATATATTAATAGATAGTCACTGTACTTACTATTCTTGACAATTTTTTAAAAAGAAAGAGTTGAGAAAAGCAAACAAATGAAATTAAAAAAAAAAACAAATTGTATCTCATGAAAAGCTTGCAATCGTATATGAATCGTGACAGAGACAGAGGCTAGTGCAGAACAAACAAACACACCCCTGATGTCATTCAGCGTGCTGGGGCCTTCACGGGACTGGTCCGCCTCATATATGACCCTCCAGAAGTCCTGCTCTGCCAAGGTGGGGGCCTGGCCTTCATTCTGCAGACTTAGGGCCAACATGAAGTCCAAATTTGCACTGTCTTCACCACGCTCTTTGGGGGTCTGCCGGCTTCTGTTCCTTTCCTGCCTTTCTTGTTCTTCCACTGAGGGGGGGGGTGGAAAAAAAACAACTAGTATTTAAGAAATGTTAGATGCTGCCATCCCTTAGTTCAAGTCCAGGCCTAGCAAATATTCAAGGTTTTCAGGAATCTGTGCAAGAACAAAAGAGGCCCAGCCCTACAGTGCTCATAGGAATCCAAACATTAAGACTACATGATAAAAGGCTCAATTATTATTCTAATTGTTTTATTAATAAGTAATATGAATGAGCTGTAACTATGAAACAGGCACTGTGCTAAGCATTTTACATGTATTTTCTATTCAGACAGTAAAAAGTCTGCCTGTAATGTGGGAGACCAGGGTTCAATCCCTGGGTTGGGAAGATCCCTTGGAAAAGGGCATGGCAACCCACTCCAGTATTCTTGCCTGGAAAATCCCATGGACCTAGGAACCAGTGGGCTACAGTTCATGGGATCACAAAAAGTCGGACACAACTCAGTGACTAACACATTTTCTGCATGATAGCAGAATGGTTTGAAGCATGGGGTCAGACAGCCTGAATTCAAACCCCAGCTCTACCACTCACCTACCCTCAGAAAACTGTTGTGAGAAGTAAATGAATTAACACAAGCAAAGCACTCTCTAAATGCTTTTAGGCACACAAGGGTACACTCAGTAATGTCAGCCATGAACAGCACTGTCATCCAACAATCATCCAACAGCAAAGAGGTTCTATAGGAAAGTTAAGTATTCTTCCTCATGTTACAGTCAGGTTTCTATAATTAAGATCTATCTGGTTCCAAAGCCCTGTTCCCATTTGCCCAGATCCTGATACCATTCCAGGTTTCTACTCCCAGACCCAACTCACATAGATTATTCTGAATTGGAAACTGGGCTGTCATGCTCCTTTGGTTGGTGGTTCTACTTTGGAAAAGGTCTGATTCAAAGGCTCTCAGGGGCCTTCGAGGGAGCCTCATGGGTGAGTCCAGAGCCTCAATCTGTCTGAGCTGGGACGCAATCCAGATCCCATCTGGACCCCAAGGTTCATCATATGCATTCGGTCGCACGGCAGCCTCGCCTCTCTTCTCCTCCACGTCTCTCCCACACACTTCAGGGTGAGTCTTCAGATCTTTCACCAGGACATTGCGCCCACAGGTGCCACATAACTCCGTCCGGGCACCACAGTAATCTTCATGGTCCTTCAGTTTGAGAACAGAAAGTTCCAGATCACAGTGCTGGCAAAGGGCAAGCCGTAGAGGACACTCAGTCTCCTGCAAAACAGAATAATCAGGCAGTTAATATTCCTAAGAGAGGTCATGCTGTCACATAGGGCAAGGAAAGCAAAAGTATTGACAAAAGTATTCTCTTCCAGCCCTAGCTTTGCCTGCCATGGTTTTCTATGTATTTAAGAGTCACAGCTTCCCTCTTTGTCCTGCCACCAGATTCTACAAAGGGAAAGAAAATCTTATGAGGAAACTATTCACTACTTACAGCCACCCTATCGTCAACTTGTGTACACATTACAAAGGAACCCAAAATCAGCCAGTGAAGTCCAGGGGCAAAAGCAAAAGCAGAGCAATTCCCATATGCTTGTCAAAGCGCCCCCAGACCAAATGCCCCTTAGTACTCTGATTTAAGTACCTGGGAATAAGGAAAAGTGATTGTCCTTTAAAAAGACACTGACTTTTCTAATCTACACATTTGTATGTAGCACTGGCTTTCTTTATTTTTTGTTCTCTTAAAAATATTTATTTATTCATTTATTTATTTGGCTAAACCAGGTCTTTGTTGCCACACACAGGATCTTTAGTTGCTGCATATGGGATCTAGTTCCCTGACCAGGGATCGAACCTGGGCACCCTACATTGGGAGTGGAGTCTTAGCCACTGGACCACCAGGAAAGTCCCAATATTACCTTTTAACTAACTGAATAAATCAAGAATCATCAACAAAGGAACTTCCCTAGCCTAATAGTCAAATGCTTAGAAAAAGCAATGAAAGAGTGCCAAATTATTTATAAGATGTTTATCTCTGACCTTTGGGGTCTTGAAGTAGTTGTTTTTATAATTTCCAAGTTTTCTACATTGACTATGAATCACCTTTCAAAATTATAAACTAATAAGTTAATAGCTTTTTTCAGGTACATAGAATGAAATACACAAATCATAAGTACATACCTTAATGAACTTTTACATATATATACACACTCCTGCATGACCACCAACTAAACAGTTTTTGGGATTTAATAATTGGTGAATATGTTTATGTTCATTCAAAATATATACATACACATAAACACACACACACATACATATATATGGACTTCCCTGGTGGCTCAGACAGTAAAGCATCTGCCTGCAATTTGGGAGACCTGGGTTCGATTCCTGGGTTGGGAAGATCCCCTGGAGAAGAAAATGGCAACCCACTCCAGTATTCTTGCCTGGAGAATCCCCCGGACAGAGGGGCCTGGTGGGCTACGTCCCTGGGGTTGCAAAATCACAACTGAGTGACTGCACATATGGACATATATATAAACAGGAAACACACACACACATATATATATATAGTGCTTTCCTGGTATATATATATATATACCAGCCATATATATATATATATATATATATGGCTTCCTTGGTGGTCAGGTGGTGGAGAATCCCCCTGCCAATGCAGAGGACACAGATTCAACCCCTGGTCCAGGAAGATCCCAAGTACCTTAAGGCAACTGAGCCCACAGGCCGCAACTACTGAAGTGGACACGTCCTAGAGTCCACGCTCCAAAAGAGACGCCACGGCAGTGAAGAGCCTGCACACCACAAGAGAGCAGCTCCCACTCCCCACAACTAGAGAAAGCCGAAGTGCAGCAACAAAGACCCAGCAGAGCCAAAAATTAATTAAAAAAAAAAACCCACACTTATCCAACTATGCCCAATTTTATCTCAACTAGAGACCAAATGATACTATGTTCTCTCTTGTCAAATGCTGAGAATTTGTTTGGGTGTAAATAGCATGTCACCCAAGTGATCAAGAAGTCAAAATGGAATTAGAAGATAGAAGGCGGGCTGTGTGCTAAAGAGGCTGTACCACACTGGCCATCCCAGGCTTGGTTTAGCACTCGGTGAGCCTGCCAACAGTCAAACCCCAGCAGGAAGGACTCAGTTCCAAAGGCTCTGAGGCTTGAGCCTGAGGCACAGCAGCCGTGCAGTCAGATCTGGCAGCAGACAGTCGAAGTCTCAAGTAGGCTCAAACAGGCTTTGAGAGGCAGTGTGCCTGGCGCTGGCAGAGAACAAAGACTCCACAAGACTGGCTTTCTGCTCTGCCGGCGGCTCTGTAATCTCAACAGGGCTGGCCCATGGTAATTCCCTCCACGCTACAGGGAAACTAACCTCGTGCTTCTTTAGCTGCCTTTTCTCCAACTTCTTGTTACACTTGCAGGTCACCTAGGGTAAGACGCAAGAATGAGTAAATGGGCTTTGTGGCAACACCCTCGCTTGCTGCTACACAGCAGCAAGTCTAATCCGCTTCTGAACATCTGAGTGCGTGGTGGCCCACCTGACAGTGTTCTGTAGCCATGTGCGTCTCCATGTCAGATTTGGGAAATGGTTCCTTGCAGACAGGACACACACCAATGTTCCTCTGACAGTGGATCTCATGGATGGTAAAGTTAAACACAGGAATTTCTTTTTTGCTACAGAAATAGATCAAAGAAAAAGGCAAGAATTACTGATATCTATGCCCAGAGGAATCACAGGGAAATCTGTCTGGTCCAATCTTCAGACTCTATTACTTCTCTTTAGTGAGGACCTAACAAATAAGCTCTGTGACTGTTACTGCCCCTGCTTTCCAAGAATTAACTCCTGAAGGTTTTCAGTCTTTCATGCAACACTGAGTTCTCAGTGCTGTGCACAACCTCTAAAAGCTCAGCCTCACTTTCTAGACGTCAGAGTTCGTTACAACCAACAACATGAAGTCAGATGCCACGAGCAGCTAGCTGAGCTAGGCTTTTCCAAAACCATCCATGCTCCAAAACACAACGATCCACTCCAAATTTTTTTTTTAATAAATTAAAAAAAAATCTATCATTTATTTTCAGTCTCAGCTACCTTTAATCACATTAGATTTTATGCCACTAAAGTCAAACCAAAAAGGGCAGATGCCAGCTTTGGGACAGTCAGTGGGGAAGGGATCCTGCCCCCTTTATGTCTCACATGTCTTTCAAAGCAGGCTGGACATGAAATGGGAACAAGCTCTCTGGTTGGGTTGGTATAAACTTTACTGCAGAGATTTACCAAAAGGAAATCCTCAATCCCTTCCCCCAGAGTACACATACACTCAAACTAGAGGCACATAACATTCAAAGGCCTTCCTTTTACTCATTCGGTTATGACCATTAGAAATCTCCAATTTCAGTCTAACTAAAGGAAACATGAAAAGAATGTACCTGTAAATATGTCACCTCGGATAAATTTTCAGAAAACAAAACACTGAACAGGATAAATACAGACAGTTACACAACAAATCTGTAATAACCTGTTTCACCTCTGAAGCTGAATACTACAGAGACCTTCTCCCACATCAAGCTGCAGACTGTTTCTCTTTTATAGTTTTCATTTTCAGACATAGACTAAGAAACATTTCAAAGCAGGATGACAGGTGTGCCTCCAGCTAGTCATACTCCCAATCTGAAAGACTAAGACACCAAAAACAAAAAATGTAAATTCATTGTCATCCAAAGGTAGAACCATCAAGGCATGCACCTTGATGCCACTCGTACCCTAGTCATCGAGGCAGCTCTCAAAATAAAACTGGAAGGGGACACAGAGTAATAATCAAGTTTGAGAGACGGGAAGAAAACTCAGACGGATAAGAGGGAAACTACCAACACTTTGACACCCTTAACATCCCCTTATTTTACCAAAATTCCCAGCTTTCCAAGGAAATTGTCAGTTTTAAATTAATTCAGCTTAAGTTTTTCAAAACTGAAGAATATTAAAATATATAGTAGAAGGAGCTATAAATCAAAGTTATCATCTAAATCTATTAAACTAATAAATATTAAAATTAGTAAATCCTACTATTAAAGATGTTATGAAACTGGTACTCTTAACAGATTGCTGGTGGTAGTATAAAACCACTGCTTTTAAACAGTCTAAAACTGCACTTCTATTTCTAGGACCATTAACAGTTAAAGTGCATTTAAGAAAACAAAGGCCCTGTCATTAAATTACTTGTTAAAGACCAGTAATTCCACTCTTGGGATTATGAAGATTTTCATTAGTATCATAAAATGGTAAAAAACTGAAAACCATTAAAAATACCTAAACTATAAGGCAAAAGTTAAATACTGTATATCAACAAAGCTCAGGAAGCAAAGCCATATCCTGATTGCAAATCCTGTGTGCACAGATGCTACAAAAAATTAAAGCCAGCAATTATCTCTTACAGTATTGAGAGTCTAGATTCTTTTTTCGTAATTTTGACAACACTTTTCTTTAAACAGCCAAAGTCAAGAAAATAAATGTCTGGTCTTTATCTTACAGGGCTCTTCAGGACAACCTACTGACACAAGAGTATAATGCCACTAAAAACTTCAGGAGTAAAAAACATTAAGGACCATGACATAAAGAAGCAAGAATCAAAAGCAGTTGTCAGGTAAGATCACAGAGCATTTACAATGTCACCTTTTGGGAAACCTTGAAAGAAGATAAAAGACAACTGCAGTAATTACACAAAATGGTTGCCTGATGGTTACTTTTTTTTTAAATTTAGCTGCTAAGGTAGTTCCACCAAAAGTTCTAAAGAGAATCAAAATACTAATATACTTGCCTCCTACCTACAGATAAAATTAAGATGTTTTAAATGAGAACACATTCAATTCTAGAGAAAACTGCTAAAAGCCCCAAGGAAGAACTAGCCAAGTTAGAGATGAAATTTCATTTTCCAAGGTTTCCAGAAAAATCCCCAGCAGGCTTCCAAATGACATAGAACCACGCAAAAATAAGAAGTTAAAGTCTTCTAACACTGAAGCTTCTGTTTTGAGACTCAAACTCTCCCATCAACAGACAAAACAGTAAGAAAAGAGGTAACATGCAAGAAAAAACCCACCTTCAATCACAACAAACTATTCTTTTTCCTGGCCCAGGAGGTTTAACTACAGCGCATACCCTGATGAGCACCTTAACTTTTCTTAGGGAACAACAGGAATATGCCTCTAAAGACAGAATTTTAAAACCTGGAATTTAAACAGGGCTACTTAGATGGAAGGATTGTACTGGCTTGGTCAGGTTTCCATGCTAATCTGCCTTTTTTCTTTAAATTGCTTTGGCTTTGAATAACCTTGTTTTCATTAGCTTTCCATTAACTTATTCTTTCTTTTTTAAAAAAAAGTCCCTTAGCATAGGGACATTTATATACTGTCCTAGGTTTGAGATTCCTTCAAAATGTAGTGGGCTGAAAAAATAAAAATCTCTTAACTGACGTTAAAGCCAATATGTCTGTTTCTTTCTAAAAACACAATCTTTTCTTGTGATTATTTGTATAACTGATTATTACACTTGCATCAGAAACTGTACACATAAAACCTAAACAGAGCTAAATAGATTTTTTTTTAAGGTGAAAGGGACAGTGGCACAGTACCAAAAAAATACCCTATAAGGCAAGACATTCTCACAGAAATAAAATCTTAACTTCATGCAGGGAAAGAGTATTGTGACCAGCAGTTGCTCTGACTGTATCCTAATGCTGCCGAGAAGTTGAGGAGAAAGCAAAAGGCAATTAAAAAAAAAAAAAAAAAAAAAGAAAAAATTTTATCAGGCTCATCTTTCAACAGCCTCTCCTTCTACCACAATTTGATAAGTTAAATATAGCACAGGTAGTTCTGTTTTGCTTTTTTCTTTTGCTGTCAGTAAGGGAACTTGGATATCCCTAAAATGCCAAGTTCTTGAGAAAGTCCAACCAGAAAATCAGCTGATTACAAGCTGCACTAAGTTTCATTTCAGCAGAAAAGGAGTTGCTCTTTCTTGTCACTCTTGTCAGTTAAAAACACGAATATAAGAAAGCCTGACATTCAAGTCTGCACCCAGTCCTTCTACTAACAGTTCTGAAATCATGCGGGACTGCCGAAAGACTTTGACTAAAGTTTTTCTTTAAAGCAATGGAACATTCTTTCAATAAAATCCTTTACAAAAACAGCTGAGCTGTTCTGTTGTACACATAGAGCCAAGTCCACACTAAGCCATGATCCCATTCAACCTCAAGACAGCCGCTGCAACCACTCAGGGAGGTCCTTGCAACACACTTTGAAAAACACTACTCTAGTCCAAACATTTCATTATATTTTTATTATCTTTAAAAAACATATTTTTCAGGAAGACAAAAAACAAATTCCTGAATCTATAGGTCAGAAAAGTGAGGATTCAAAGCAGTCAAGTGATTTGCCAAAATTCATTAACTAATTCATGGTAGGAACCAGACTTCTAACTGCATCTCCATCCCATCAGTCTTGTCACTGCTCTATGCTACCTAAACCAATCACCTTGTGGAATTTCTAAGACAGGCAATTTTATCCAAAATTGTTTTAAAAAAACTTTAATCCCATATATTTGCATGACATGTTATATGGCTCCAATTTTAACCTGCCAACTACTAAACCAACTGTTTACAGAACTGTCCTCATTCCAATAATATTTCTTCAATTTCTTACCAATTGTCACACAGTCGAGTGTCCTGGTCATTCAGAAATTCAGCCATCTTGAGCTGTTCCTAAAAAAACAACAAAGGAAGAAGTAGGATCTTTTCATTTCATTTCTGTTTTAAGAATGACCACACACACACACACACACACACACATGTGTGCACAGAAAATGTCACCAAAGCCAGTTCATTTCATTTAATATCCAACATACTTGGGTCTGATTATTTTCATTCTAAAATAACTTGCCTTGCAGGGCTTCCCTGGTGATTCAGTGGTAAAGAATCCACCTGCCAATGTAGGAGACACGGGTTCGAACCCCAGTCTGGGAAGATCCCACGTGCTGGAGCAATTAAGCCCTTGTGCCGCGACTACTGAGCTAGTGTTCTAGAGCCCGGGAACAGCATTGAGAGAAGCCACCACAGTGAGAAGCTCACACACCACAACTAAAGAGTAGCCCCCGCTCTCTGCCAACCAGAGCAAACCCCACAGAGCAGTGAAGAAACAGAACAGCCAAAAATAAACAATTAACAACAACAAATAAAAGTAATTTGACTTGCAAAAACAGCACAAAGAACTCCCACATATCTCTTACCCAGTACATCATAAATAACCATAGTAAAATTACCAAAGGGCAGGAAACTAACACTAATACAATACTAACAACTAATCTACAATCAAATCATGCACTAATACCCTTTCTTGGGTTCAGGATGCAATCCAGAATCCAATATTGCATTTATTTGTTATTTCTCCTTAATCATCTTTGATCAGGGATATTTTTTCAGTCATTCTTTTTTTTTTTTTTTTTTTTTACCGAGCAGCATGCAGGTCTTAAGTTCCCCAACTAGGGACCAAACCCTCAAACCCATGCCTCCTGTAGTGAAAGAACGGAGCCCTAACCACTAGACCACCAGCAATTCCTTTAGTCTTTCATCCTGCATGACCTTGTTAAATGTACTGACTAGTTATTTTGTAGAATATCCTTTAAGTTGAATTTATTTGATGTTTTCCTGTGCTTAATACACTTTTAACAAAAATACCACAGAAGTGATGTTGTGCTCATCTCAGGGCATTATATCATTAACCACATGATGCCAGCAGTCACTATCACAGATGACGCTAACTTTGAGCACTTCATTGAAACAGTGTCTGCCAGATTTTGCCACTATGAGGTCTTTGCTTCTTTCTAAACAAGATGTTAATGCAGAAAGCAAAGTTTTGGCAACTTTAATACCAGTATTTACAATACTCAGATTACCCCTTTCCGTGACACAAAAATGGTCTAAAATCCTGCCTCTTAGTAGGGTTCTTGAATGGTTTACATCTTTCCAAACTAACACTTTTCAAAACACCTACTCGTTCATTCAACATAATTAAGACCTTGTGCCACTTGTACCCTAGTCCTAACAATACAAAATAACAAAATGTATTTTCCAATCTCTGCTACTGCTGCTAAGTCACTTCAGTCGTGTCCGACTCTGTGCGACCCCATAGACGGCAGCCCACCAGGCTCTGCCGCCCCTGGGATTCTCCAGGCAAGAATACTGGAGTGGGTTGCCATTTCCTTCTCCAATGCATGAAAGTGAAAAGTGAAAGTGAAGTCGCTCAGTCACGTCCGACTCTTCGTGACCCCATCGACTGCAGCCCACCAGGCTCCTCCATCCATGGGATTTTCCAGGCAAGAGTACTGGAGTGGGGTGCCATTGCCTTCTCCGAAACTCAGAACACTAGAGCAAACGAATTCATAACGCAGGCTAGAAATTCAGAGCCATGACAATTTACACCCGTATAGATCTCCCAAAGCATTCTGCAATTCTATTTCAATCACAGCATTAAAGCATGGAGATGGTTCTTCTTTCTATTACCATGGTTTCCTTAACCTTTACNGAACACTAGAGCAAACGAATTCATAACGCAGGCTAGAAATTCAGAGCCATGACAATTTACACCCGTATAGATCTCCCAAAGCATTCTGCAATTCTATTTCAATCACAGCATTAAAGCATGGAGATGGTTCTTCTTTCTATTACCATGGTTTCCTTAACCTTTACTAACAAAAAACATGAATGCAGGTAACCAAATCAACTGCCTCCCCACAGGAAAAAAGGGAAACTCTCAGAAACCTGTTTGTATAAATCATTTCCCAAAACCTTCCTGCCAAAGTTTTGACCTATTGTTTCTCAACTTACCAATCTTTGGCAGTATGTGGTAGTAAACTTAAAAAATGAAGTTTTGGTCACAAAGCATAGTTCCTCCTACTTTGAATAACATTCTAAGTTATTTTTCTTCAAGTTGCATGGCCCTGCTATTTTTACATATGAAAACAGCCATAGTGTGCCTTTTTTCTCTCCCTGAGGGCTTCCCATAATGTATTTATAGGACTGGAAGTTCTCGAAACCCAAACATAATTTACTGTACCATTTTCAATGACTGACAATTCTGGTTTTGTCTTTCTCTTATCCTGCTGCTGCTGCTAAGTCGCTTCAGTCGTGTCCAACTCTGTGCGACCCCATAGACGCAGCCCACCAGGCTCCTCCGTCCCTGGGATTCTCCAGGCAAGAACACTGGAGTGGGTTGCCACCTCCTTCTCCAATGCATGAAAGTGAAAAGCGAAAGTGAAGTCGCTCAGTCGTGTCCGACTCACCGCGACCCCTTAGTGATAGGGGAAAATAACCAAAGAAACTGACAAATATTCTGATGTTAAAGTAGACAAATGGAGATTGAATGAAGGGAATCTACTCTAGATAAGTGTGGTCAAGGAAGACATTTCTGAGGACATGACATTTCAAAAAAAAAGACCTGAAGCCCAAGGCTCCATCCATGCAGAGGAAGGCAAGAGGATGGCATAGAGAGAAACCCACTCAGGCGCTGGCCTCACAGGCAGGAGAGAAAGTGCAGGTAGGTCTGGGAGGGCATAAGTAGAAAGGGGAATGATTCGAGTCCTTATCCTGTAGGAGAGAAAAGAAGCCTGGAGTATCTTCCAGGTTCAGTGATAAACCACGGAAGAGTTTTAAACCAGGAAGTGACAAGATTAATGACATCCACTCTGATGTGATGTTATCTAGTGACAGGAAGCACCTATCTATGAAAATAAATCATGTTCCCAAAAGGGGCGAGCCTGATAACTTTTCTCAGGGCTGTCTGACTGATCCTAGGCATGCTGTATTCCCACCAAAACCAGGGTCAGAGCCTCTGAAGAGTCAGGTACCCGGTTCTCTAGCTTCAGGGGGGTTGGGGTGGCACGCAGGGCTCGGAGTTGGTCCCCTCTAAGGGTCAATTCTGCTTCTGCAGTTCAGCAGATGTGTGGTTTAACCTCTCTGGGCCTTCGGATTCCTCACGCAGAAAGGGTTCCTGGGAGGAGTAAAAGAGCGGATGCATGGAAGCGCTTTGGTAGTAAGTCTCTTTTAAACCTTAGAAGGAAGCCCCTCTTAGGCGAAGGCCAGGACTCCCAGGACTTCCTTGTGCCCGAGGTGGGTGGGGACACCACCGCAAGGTCCACACCCCAGGAGGCAGCTTCCCGAGGGGGAGGGGTGATCCCAGAGGTGGAGTGGAGAGGGCACCAGCTTCGCCAATCGTAATCGACATTTACCGGCTGTTTACTGATGGCTCAGTCAGTAAGGAATCTGCCTGCAGTGCAGGTAGACCCGGGTTCGAGCCCTGTGTTGGACAGATCCCCTGGAGAAGGAAATGGTAACCCACTCCAGTATCCTTGCCTGGAGAATCCCATGGACATAGGGGCCTGATGGGCTGCAGTCCACGTGGTCGCAAAGAGTCGGGCACGACTGAGCAACTAACACTACTGATGGCTAAACGCTTTTACATGGACAATCTTTTCATCCAGACCACAATCCGACGAGGTGAAAAAGTCATCACCCCCATTTCACAGACCACGCAAGAGGAAATCCGGGGAAGACAGCTGCTGCCCGGTTCTGAGTCGGGGCCTCGAACCCGGGTCCGTCCGCCGACAGTCCACGCCAGGCCACCCGCGGCCCCTCTCAGGCTGGCAGCTCTGGATTCGGGCCCCGCCCCGCCCCGTCCCGCCCCGCCCCGCCCAGGGCACGGTGCCCACCGTCAGCTCCGAACTACGGCCGACTCCCAGCCCCGCGGGGCCAAGGCCTGTAAGGGGCGGTACCGCCGGAGCTGTCGAGGCTCCGCTTAAGAGGAGCAAGGACGGCCATTCCCACTGGCCAGGACAGACTCCGCGACGCGGGCATCTTTTTTTTTTACGAGAAATCCCGCGACCCCAGGGGCCCACCCTCGAGATGCCGGCCTCCTCCCGAAACTGGAGCCCGCAGGAGGTTCCCCAGACGCTGGCCACCGCTTCTCTCACCTGGGACGAGACGAGAGACGCCAAGCCAGTCCGCTAAGCCGCCGACAGTGAGCCTCTACGGTGAGCCACCGCGGCTGAACAACGGCCCCCGAAGCCGCCTCACCACTTCCGACCGTCACGGAGGAGCGCACTCATTGGCCAGGAGCGGACCCGATTCTCTGTCTATTGGACGGCACCGGTGTCGTTCTCAGAGCCCTCCTTCTGTGTGCCGATTGGCTCCGCAGGGCTCGGGGGGGCGTGTTCCTAGGAGTCCCAACCCCTGCACATCTGGAAGGAGCGGCAGAGACCTGAGTTATGAGCCTAGATCTAAAACTCTGCTGACATGGGCCAGTAATATTTGCATGAATAAACTCTGTACAAACATTACTAATATTCCTTATATATCAAGATAACTAACGGCATTTGTTCTCTTGTCATGGGCCATTAATACTTATTAGTCATTCTTGTTGCTATTATAATGCCCTCGTGCCAAGACATTTGCAAGGCTCTGCCCATATTTGAGCACCTGGCTTTATACAGTGAAAGAGCGAGTGCATGACAGGCAGTTTTCAGTTTCAGATTCTCCACTTTCTGCCTGAATAGATTCTCTGAATTCCTCCTTCCTCATGAATTAGTTGAATATAGAAGAGAACATATTATTTACAATATAGCAATTCAAAGTAACTGTTTTTTTTTGCAGATTATAATTGCAAGATATTTATGACATAGTGGTAAGCAGGAGAAGCAGGTCACAAAGCATTGTTTATTTATAACAGGATAGAATGCTTAGCTTAAATGGATCGTAAATTCTCTGTGACTCCCAAGATATAAAGTTCAAAATCAGGCAAAATGAATCTAAGGTGAGAGAAGTTAACTATAACGGTTCCCATTTGGAAGGTATGATCTGCAAGAAAATATGAAAAAGATTTCCAAGTACTGGAAGTGTTCTATAACTTGATCTGCAAAGTGGTAAACACATGTACTAATTAGTAAATGGTCACTAGGCTATACAGTTAGGATTTAAACACTTTTCACTGTATGTTAAAGATAACATACCATTCTATATTGTCCTGCAACCTGACTATTTTTTTGTAATACTACACATTCAGTCTTGAAGATCTATTCATTTTTAGCTCCTATATCTGAAGAGTCTTTACACTTTCTCAGCAGTCATTCCATTCTATGATGGGCCATGGTTTACTCAACCAGTTCCCTGTGGATAGACATTTCGGCTACAAAATGGTTTTTTTAATTTTTATTTTTGTATGGCTATGCTGGGTCTTCATTGCTGTGTGGGCTTTTCTCTTGTTGAGGAGAGCAGTGGGATACTATCTAGTTGCAGTTTCAAAGCCCAGACTTCTCCTTGTTGCTGAGCATGGGCCCTAGGCACGTGGGCTCAGTAGTTTTGGTTCCCAGCCTCTATAGCACAGGTTCCACAGGTGTGGTGTGGCGCACAGGCTTAGTTGCTCTGCAGCATATGGAGTCTTCCCCGATTAGGGATCAAACCCATGTTTCCTGCATTGGCTGGAGGATTCTTTACCACTGAGCCACCAAGGAAACCGCAAAATGCTATTTTTGAATACACCATAACCAATACCTGCAGTCCACAACTACATCAGCACCAGCCTCATTGATTTGCTCAGCAAATTTATAGAGAGTACCATATGTGCCAGGCCCCAGATGAGATCCTGGAGCTTTACTGGCAAACAACATATCAAGCTCCCCGCCTTCCCAGAAGCTTGCCAGGAAGAGAGGCACAATGGCAATGACAATAACTATGATACTGCTGTGGTATAATAAAGAACACAGTGTACCTGATTTTTGTTTCTGGCACAGAAAAACCTTGGGATTTCCTGAGCAAATAGGAGCATCTATGTTATGCTAGTGAGGTGACTCAAAATGAACCCCTAGATAGCTTCAGAACGGTGGGCTGGGGACCTCCCTGGTAGTTTAGTCGGTAAGACTTCATGCTCTCAATGCAAGGGGCCCCAGGTTCAATTCCTGGTCAGGGAACTAGATCCCACATGCTACAAATAAGACCTGGCCCAGCCTAAACAAATAAATATTGGAAAAAAAAAAAAAAAAAGAATGGTGGGCTGGTCCCCAGAAAGACCAATCACATTATTAGAGAATTGAAATTTTCCACCTCCAGAAAGGGGAGGGGTCTGGAGGCTGAGTTCAATCAAGTGACCAGTGATTTCATTTATCTTGCCTTTAGTGATGAAACCTCAATAAGAACTCTGGCACTTAGGCTAGAGGGAGCTTCTGGATTGGTGAACCTATTGTGTGCCTGGAGCAATGCACACCCCGACTCCACAGGGAGAAGGCACCAAAGCTGTGTGTTATCCCTCAGGCTGCATCCTATGTGTCTCTTCATTTGGCCGTTCCTGGTCTCTATCCTTTACAATCAAGCAGTAGTTCTTAGTACTCTCCTGAGTTCTGTGGGTCATTCTGTGCTGTGCTGTGCTAAGTCCCTTCAGTCATGTCCAACTCTTTGTAATCCTAGGGACTGTAGCCTGCCAGGCTCCTGTGTCCTNTTCATTTGGCCGTTCCTGGTCTCTATCCTTTACAATCAAGCAGTAGTTCTTAGTACTCTCCTGAGTTCTGTGGGTCATTCTGTGCTGTGCTGTGCTAAGTCCCTTCAGTCATGTCCAACTCTTTGTAATCCTAGGGACTGTAGCCTGCCAGGCTCCTGTGTCCTTGGGATTCTCCAGGCAAGAATTCTGGAGTGGGTTGCCATGCCCTCCTCCAGGGGATCTTCCCAACCCAAGGATAGAACCCATGTTTCCTGCAGCTCCTGAATTGCAGCCGGATTCTTTACCGCTGAGCCACTGGGGAAGCCTGTGGGTCATTCTAGTGAAGAGAGTCTAAATTTGAAGCCAATTGGTCAGAAGTATGGTTGACCCCTGAAGTGTGGCCAGTAGTTGACATGAGTGCCATCTTGTTGAGGATTAGTAAGATCTGTTTTTCATGCCCAGCAATTAGCTTCTGACAACACATTGTATGAGTTTCTCCTCACACCGACAACCAATCGTCCAACCCATTGGTCTTCAACTGGATATCCAAAGTTTAATTCAAGACTCACACTAACTACCTGATCCCACAAGTTAAAGGCTCAGTCCCACAACACTGCTCTTCCTCCCCCAACTTCTGCTGCCAGTCACAAGCCCAGTTTGTCACCATGCTTCTGACCAACCAGTTATAAACTGAAGATTCCCATAATTCCCTCCTCGTATTTGATAATTTGCTATATTGGCTCACAGAACTCAGAGAAACACTTTACTCAATTTTCCTGGTTTCTCATAAAGGGTGTTATAAAGGATACAGTTAGTTGGTCAGCCAGACTAAGAGGTACACAGGGCAAAGTCTGAATGGGTCCTAAGCACAGGAATGTCTGTCCCTGTGGAGTTCAAGTGTGGCACCTTCCTACATATGGAAACTCCCTGAAGGTCATAGTTTAGAGGTTTTAATGGATGTGAGTTTGAGCAAACTCTGGAAGATAGTGGAGGACAAAAGAGACTGGAGTGCTGTAGTCCATGGAGCTGCAGAGAGTCAGACACGACTTAGCAACTGAATAACAACAACAGTGGAGTTTCAGTTACACAGGCATGATTGATTAAATCATTATGGCCATTTGTGATAGACTCAATATCCAGCCCCTCTCCCTTCTCTAGGAGGTGGGCAAAGGGTAAGACTAAAAATTCTAACGCTCTAATCACCTGGTTGGTTTATCTGGTAACCAGCTATCTAGGGACCTACCAGGAGTCACCTCATTAGTATAAACTCAGGTGTGGTTGAAAGGAGCTTATATGAGCAACAAAGAATTCTCACCACTAACACTCAGGGAAGTTTCCAGGGTCTCAGAAGCTCTTAGGCCAGGAACTAGGACAAAGACCAAATATTTCTTATTTTATCACCATGTCACAGGGACTGAGTCTGTTCATGTTTGGAGGCCCGGGCTAACTCCAGACCTTAGCATCAGAATTGAGTAACTACACCCAGCTGGGGGTGAAACAGAGCAGTTAAGGTATGTAAGCCCACCCAGCCCACGGCGAGAGGGCTCTTCATGGCAGTGGCTTCTCTTGTGGAGCACAGGCTCTAGGGTGCTCAGGCTTCATGAAGTAATTGCAGCGCAAGGGCTCAGCGGTTGTTTCAGGGCTCTAGAGCACAGGCTTAATAGTTGGGGCTCATGGGCTTAGTTGCGCTGAGGCATGGGGGATCTTGCTAGACCAGGGATCAAACCCATCTCTCTTGCATTGGCAGGCAGATTCTTCATCACTGAGCCACCAGGGAAGCCCAGGTTTCAGAAGTTCGAAACAGATTTTTCCCATAGCAGCCGTATTACACTGGCAATTCCGGTCTCAAACTGATCTGTGAAATGTTATTCAATTTATAACAAAGCTGTCCCCTAATCCTATGAACTAAACAGAATCCTTTCAACAAAACTTGATTTTCACTAAGTCAACTGGAGTTGGGTTTTGTCTTGTCATTAATAATCTTGTCTGATTTAAAAAAAAAAAAACACTATAAGAACCTGAATCCTTGAAAATGTATCTCCTTTCCTCCCCTGCCCCACCCCCACACACATATCCTATAGCCACGGGAACAGAAAGGGAATCATTTTTTTCTCTCCTTGAAACTGCTTTTTTGACCAAGAGACTTCTAGGAAACTAACTTACATATAGGAATCCTCATGCTGTGTAATTACAAGGATGACTAATACTGTTTTCAGCAATAAAAAATAAATGGACTTGGGACTTCCCAGGTGATCCAGTGGCTAAGACTCCCTACTTCCAAAGCAGAGGGCCCAGGTTCCATCCCTGATTGGGGAACTAGATCCCACATGCCTCAGCTGAGAGCTCATAGGCTGCAACTAAAGACCCCGCACGAAGCTATGAAGGTGCCCCTCGAGCCGCAACTGAGACCCGGTGCGGTCAAATAAACACATGGACTGTGCTGTGCTAAGTTGCTTCAGCCATGTCTGATTCTTTGGGACTCCACGGACTTCAGCCTGCCCAGGCTCCTCTGTCCATAGGATTCTCCAGGCAAGAGTACTAGAGTGGGTTGCCATGCCCTCCTCCAGGGGATCTTCCCGACCCAGGGATCGAATCTGTGTCTCTTATGTTTTCTCCATTGACAGCCAAGTTCTTTATCACTGGTGCCACCCGGGAAGCCAGCCCCCGTGGAAGGTAAACGTTTTCATCAGCCATGGCACTGTGGTGGCCCAGGTGGTGTGGGTGGGGGAAGCTTTGGATGTTCTGCGTGGATGCAGTGCAAGGTGTACAACTTGCTGCTGGCGCTGCCCCAGGACCTGCAGGCTATCCGAACCCTCTGCATCATTTCTCTACCTGTGGCCCTGCTCGGCCTGCTGGTCTACCTCATGGGAGCCAAGTGCACCCCCTGCATGGAGGACCAGGATTCCCAGGTTTGTCTGGTGCTCATCTTCCAGATCGTCTTTGTCTTCTCAGCGGTCCTGACCCTGATTACTGGGTGCTGGACAGCCTACACCATCATCTGGAACGTCTACAATGCCCTAGTGTCTGAGGCCCAAAAGCAGGAGCTGGGGGCTTCCATCTACCTGGACTAGGCGACTTCTGGCCTATTGTTGCTGAGTTGGGGGCCACTGTCCTGCACCTGCCCTCCTGGGGTAGGGCGTCCTAGGGCTCCAGTCATTATATGGCCTGATACCATCAGCCCACACATTTGGGGTCCTTCCAAGTGCCCCACTAAGAATTACAACTAATTTGAGTAGGGAAGTGGGGGTTCCTTTGACAGTAGAGCCCAAACCTTTGAGCCAGAGTCAAGGAGATGGTGATCCATGACAATTTTGGGGGCTGTTTTTGCTTTTTATTGAGGGTGGGAAGGTGGTGGTTACTCCATTTGATAATCCACGTGAGCTCTGTTACTGGCATTTCTCAGCTTTGAATGATGGAGCTAAAAAGGTGATGCGTCTGAGTTTCTGTACCACTCACCACCCTGGACAACCTAGCTGAGAGACCAGTCTGGAGCTCTGGGCCCCATGTGAAGGGTGCTTGCTGTCCAGGTGCTCTCATCCTGTCCCCTGCTGATGCTGGCAGCAGGGCCTCCTTAGGTGTGTGGGGACACACCTTCCCTTGCTGGTCAAACCTCTGGAACCCCCAGGGGCTCTTGAGCCTCAGAGAGCCTCCAGAAGAGCAAGTGACAAGCTACTGAAGACCCACCGGCATCCATGTCTTCTGATCTCTGGCTCCTGCATCCTGAGTCATGGCCCTCTGTGCTAACCCCTAACTCTGCTGTCCCCAGCCCCTATACTCACTAGTTTTTACTGAATAAAGCATATTTTGTTAAGTTAAAAAACAAAAAAAATAGATGGACTTCCGTGGTGGTCCAGGGCTTAAGACTCTGCCTTCCACTGCAAGGGAGTATAGGTTCCATCCTTGGTTGGGGAACTAAGGTCTCACATTCTACACAACTTTAACTTCTTACAAATGGGTTACTTTTATAAGCACATACACACACACAAAGAATCAAAATTTCTCCCTCTTCTCCTGATCTGCACAAAATGTATTGATGAGAGAATCCTAAGTCAGACTTTTATACCTGCTAACTGCTTTGTATGCCTTGTTGGTTGAGTAATCTTGCATAATATAGTTTTCTTTTTTACCCTATTTTTCAGTTTTATTAAAGCATAATTTACAAACCCAGCAGCCATTTTAAGTGCACAGGGCAGTTTTGACATCTGTAACTATGACTACAATCAAGACAGAGTTCCGATCATTCCTCTCAGTCTCCACTGCTCACCCAGACCCTGGCAGCCCATGTGATGCTTTGTATACTTCAGAGTGAAATTCCATAGAAGTGGAATCACACAGTATGTCCACTTCTGTGTCCAGTCTCTTTCCCTCAGCAGAATGTTTTTTGATGTTCACCTATGCTATTGATCATATCAATAATATATTCCCTTTTATTGCCTAGTAGCATCCCATTGAGCTTCCCTTGTGACTCAGTTAGTAAAAACTCCACTGGCAATGTGGAAGACCTGGATTTGATCTCTGGGTTGGGATGATCTCCTAGAAGAGGGCGTGGCAACCCACTCCAGTATTCTTGCCTGGAGAATCCTCATGGAGAGGACCCTGATGGGCTGCAGTCCATGAGGTCACAAAGAGTCGGACATGACTGAGCGACTCAGCAGCAGTACTAGCTTTTCATTATATGGATATACCACAATTTGTACTTTCCTGGTGGCTCAGACGGTAAAGCATCTGTCTACAATGCAGGAGACCTGAGTTCGATCCCTGGGTTGGGAAGATCCCCTGGAGAAGGAAATGGCAATCCACTCCAGGACTATTCCCTGGAAAATCCCATGGACAGAGGAGCCTGGTAGGCTACAGTCCATGGGGTCGCAAAGAGTCGGACATGACTGAGTGACCTCACTTTCACCACAATTTGATAGAATTGATTCCAGTTTTTCATTAATAAAGATAAAGCTGCTAGAAACATTCTGTACAAACCTTTTGGGAGGACCTATGTTGTTTTCTATTAATTTTTTTAATATTTACTTATTTGGCCACATAGTGTCTTAATTGCGGCATGTGGGATCTTAGTTCCCCAACCAAGGATGAAACCCTGACCGCCTCCTTCACTGGGAGTTCAGTCTTAGCTACTGGATCATCAGGAAAGTCTGGGACATATGTTCTTATTTCTCTTGGATTAATACTAAGAAGTGGAACTGTTAGATCATATGGTAAGTCTATGTTTTAATTTTACAAGAAGCTGCCAAACTGTTTTCCCAAAATGATCGTACCATTTAACATTCCCCCCAGCAGAGTATGAGAGTTCCAGTTGTTCCACATACGCACCAACTTGATATAATGATGCTTTGGATAAATAAACAAAAGAATAGCACTCTCCTATCTCCTGGGAACAACTCACTTTCTTCCCCTGCATGGGTGACCCAGAAGTTCCTCTGAATTCAGAGTTTCAAGTGGGAGGCATCATCCAGGGTACCAAGGAATAAAATAGAAATAATGACAAGCTCCAAGTTCACCTAACTCCCAGGGGTGTCTTACTTTTACTGGCCTGTATCCAGCAGCAGAAATTTTAAAAAGTTTATCCGACATTTTATTGCTAACCAAAAGAGGCAGGTAGCGTGGGCTGATTTACAACAGCAGAAAGGGTTTAGGTAAGACTTGTTTACTAGGCGACAATTCGTAGAAGACGATTAGATGCAGTTCCCCTTCAGTTCAGTTCAATCGCTCAGTCATGTCTGACTCTTCGGACCCCATGGACTGCAGCCACACCCGGCTTCCCTGTCCATCACGAAGTCCACCTCGGAGCCTTGTTTACTAGGAGACAATCTGTAAAAGAGGATTAGACGCAGTTCCCCTTAGGCAGTATTTCTCCAACTACAGTTTAAGAAACTTCCTCCCACCTCCCACCCACTTGTGCCAGGATCATTTGGGGGCTTGTTGAAAAACTGCAATATTTGATGCCAGACTACCCCTCATCTCTCATAACTGCAAACGCCACCCGGCTTTATGGATGCTGAATTTTGGGGAACAGAACCTGAACTTTTCCCTTCCTGGCTCAGGCAGATGCAGCGCTTACCGGAGTGGAATTTTGCTAAAGCCCTCGGGACAGGTATTGCCTTGCTGGTCCTGGCTCTGCCAAATTCAAACTGTTGGATCACATGGTAAGTCTATGTTTTAATTTTACAGGAAACTACCAAACTGTTTTCCCAAAGTGATTGTACCAAGATGGGGAAGCGGAGGTCCCTCTCTTCTAGCTAAAGCTGTCTGAGAAGCCAGAATGGACTTCCCCCACCCAAGCACTCGCCTGACTTTTCCCAGTTCACAAACACTGTCCGCCTCCCCCATCCTCTACCCCTCTCAGCCTCAGCCCCAGCTCTGGGTTAGGGCTTTTCCTAGCAGAATGAAGCTTTCCCTTGTGTCTTCAGCAAGCACCCTCGCTCTTCCCTTCCTCGCTCACGAACTTGGCAGTAGCTGTCTGGAGTCACGTATTCCTGGCCTGGTGCCTCACCCAGACTCTGACACATAGAAGGCGCTCAGTTCCTGCAGGATTACAGCAAGGTGTTCCCGATGGTCATCTCTGATCTGCAGCAGTTGCTGATTTTCTTTACGAGCTGCTTCATATGAAATGTTATAGTTTTATTTTTGTTTGGCCAAGATCAAATTTGTTTTCACTGCGTTGAATTCCGTTTTACTCTCAGGCATTCCATTTTCCCTTCCCTCAGGTCTTCCCCAGCTTCATCCAGTTTCCGGTCCCTGGTCCCACCTGCCTGCGTGCTTAGTCTCCTGATGCTTTTTCAGATGCACTGAGGGGCAACTCTGCCACTGAGCAAGTCCCCAGACACCGTCTCCCTTCCACTCACCTTCTTTAGTATCTTTGGGGCTAAGATAGTTTTGCTTTTTTTTTTTTTTTGCCACACAGCACAGCATGTGGGATCTTAGTTCCCTAGGGATCAAACCTGTGCCCACTGCAATAGAAAAAAATGGAGTTTTAACCTCTGGACTGCCAAGGAAGTCCCTCTGTTTTTCTTGAAGTATAATTGATTTACAACGTGTGCCAATCTCTGCTGTATAGCAAAGTGACTCAGTTATACACATATATACATTCTTTTCATTATGGTTTATCCCAGGAGATTGGGTATAGTTCTCTGTGCTAGGCAATAGAAACTTTTTGTCAATGGGACAATGTAGTTTTGATTTGTTTTAATTTGTACTGAGACAAATGACACAATAAAGTGCAGAAATCTTAAGGGTATAGGGCAGCGAATTTTTCCTAATAGCTCTCCTGGGATATAATTCATATATTAATATGATTCACTCAGTTAAACTTTTAGTGGTGTTTAGTATATTCACAGAGTTGTGCAACCATCACCACAATTAATTTTAGAATATTTTTGCTACCTCAAAAGGAAACTTTTGAGCTCATGACTTGTCACTCTCTATTTCTCCCTTTTCTCCACTCTGGGCCCGGCAACCACTGTTCTGTGTTGGACATTCGTAGGAATGGAATCAGATAATATGTACATTGTTGTGACTGGCTTCTTTCACTTAGCATGCTGTTTTTAAGATTTATTTATGTTGTAGCATAGGTCAATACTTCATTTTTTTTCCCTGCTGAATGATATTCTTTTATAATGGATATACCAGTTCTGTTTTCCAATTGTCAGTCGATGGACATGTGGGTTTGTTATGAGCTGAATTATGTCCTTCAAAAATTAGAGAACTATACTCAAGAACCTATTAACAATGTATAATGTAATAACATATAAAGAATTTTAGAAAGAACACATTTACTAATGGTTCAGTGATAAAGAATCTGCTTGCCAATACAGGAGATACAGATTTCATCCCTGGGACAGAAGATCCCCTGGAGAAGGAAGTGGCAACCCACTCCAGTATTCTTGCCTGTAGAATCCCACGGCCAGAGGAGCCTAGGGGGCTACAGTCCATGGGGTCTCTAAAGAGTCAGACATGAATGAGTGATTCAACAACAATAAATTCATATGTGTACATACATATATATCTATAACTGAATCATTTTGCTGTATACTGGAAACTAACACAACATTGTAAGTCATCTGTATTTCAAAAAAATAAAAAATTCACATGTTAAAGTCCTAATTTCAAGCACTTAAAAATGTGATTGTATTTGAAGACAGGGTCTTTAAAGAGGTAAGTAAGTAAAATGAGGATGGGCCCTAGTCATTAGGATGGGCCCTAATCCAACTGACTGGTTTCCTTAGAATAGGAGGAAATAGGGACACAGACACACAGAGAGAAAACTGCGTTAGAATACAGGGAGAAAACAGTCAAGTACAAGCCAGTGAGAGAGGCCTCAGAAGAAACCAACTCTGTTGACACTTTGATCTCTGTCTTCTAGCTTTCAGAATGGTGAGAAAATAAATTTCTAAGGCACATAGTCTATGGTACTTTGCTACAGCACCCCTGAAAAATCAGTGAAAGTGTTAGTCACTCAGTCGTGTCTGACTCTTTGCCACCCTATAGGCTATAACCCGCCAGGCTCCTCTGTCCATGGAATTATCCAGGCAAGAATACTGGAGTGGGTAGCCATGCTCTCCTCCAGGGGATCTTTCCTACACAGGGATCGAATCCAGGTCTCCCGTATTGCAGGCAGATTCTTTACTATCTGAGCCACCAGGGAGCACCTAGCAAACTAATGAAGGGTTGTCTCCACCTGTTGGCTATACCGAATAATGCTGCTATGAACAACATTTGGGATTTTGTTTTGTTTTGTTTTTTGTTCTTGGCCATGCCACATGGCATGTGGGATCTTAGTTCCCCAATCAGGGATAAAACCTACACCCTCTGCAGTGGATGAGAGCAGAGTCTTAACCAGTGGAACCGCCAGGGAAGTCCCTGAATATTTGTATATAGGTTTTTTGTGTAGACATATGTTCTCATTTTGCTAGGAGAAATTCTACCTAGAAGGGGAGTTTACACAATGAATTTTTACATATGTCTACATGCCTGTTAGGAGAAGGCAATGGCACCTCACTCCAGTACTCTTGCTTGGAAAATCCCATGGATGGAGGAGACTGGTGGGCTGCAGTCATGGAGTCACGAAGAGTCAGACATGACTGAGCAATGTCACTTTCACTTTTCACTTTCATGCATTGGAGAAGGAAATGGCAACCCACTCCACTGTTCTTGCCTGGAGAATCCCAGGGACAGGGGAGCCTGGTGGGCTCCTCCTGTCTATGGGGTCGCACAGAGTCGGACATGACTGAAGCAACTTAGCAGCAGCACATGCCTGTTACCAGCACCCAGATCAAGAAATAGAATATTTTCAGCACCAGTGGGTTCTTTTAGGCTCTTTCCCTATTTAACCCTATTCCCTATTCCTACAGGATAACCAGTCTTCTGACTTCTATCATTGTTTTGTGTTCTCATCACAAAAAAGAAATAATAATTATGTGAGATGATAGAGGTATTAGCAATTGCTAAGGTGGTAATCATATTGCAATATATGAATGCATCAAATTAACAGGTTTTATACCTTAAATTTATACAATATTTTATGTCAATTATAGCTCAAACAGACAAATAAATAAGTTTCACCTGTTCCTGTACATCATATAAATAACTCATTATATACTCTTCAGTGTCTGACTTATTTCATACAATATTTGATTTTATATTTCATACTTCATGCGATATATTCACTCATGTTCTCATATACAGCGTTAGTTTTTTCATTATCATTTCTGTATAGCATCTCAAATAAATTTTGAGCATATCACAATTTATTAACCCATTCTACAATTGATGAACATTTGGTTTGCTTCTATTTTGTTGAAGAATGAATTTCTAGTTCTTTGATTAGATATGACATTCATTTCAGTTAGATGTACACTCAAGCATGGAATTCCTGGGCAAGGCTGTAGGGTATGCATTTATTGCCATCCATGTATTCATAAATATCTCCACTTCTCATGAGTTGGTGATTCTCAAGTATTTATGGTTAGCCTTTGTTTCCCCCACCTCCTCCCCACACTGACCTCTTAATTTCCACCGATGAGTTTTGGGTTCTGTCTTCTTCTCTCTCTCAATGATCCCAGGAGCTGGCCCATTAGTTGGTCACCTTATGATTACCTGGAGGTACTTAGACAATTGACAAGCTGGGAAGGGGAAATAAGGCCTTTGGCAGGGAGTAAACGGGGAGGTTGCCATTTGGAATGATTTTTTTCCCCTTTGGCCATGCCACGGGGCTTGTGGGATCTTAGTTCCCTGACCAGGGATTGAACCTGGGCCCTTGGCAGTGAAAGCCCAGGGTCTTAAACACTGGATTACCAGGGAATTCCCAGGAGGTTGCTATTAGGGAGTCATCCTAGTGTCTGCTACAGGAAGAGCACTCATACACACCAACCCTGTCAGTGAAGGTAGAACTTTCAGGGCAGTCTTTAAAAAATCCTTTTTGTTTGATATTTTCCACATACTCACAGGTATATTCCTCTATTACGGAAGAAACACTTGTGAAAGCACTGCTGGAAAGTAGTTTCCTAGTCAAGGTGCCAGGCCCTGAAACAGCTATTGGTATGCCCTTCAGGCTCTGAAATGTTTACATTATTCTGTCAGTTCTGAAGCAGGTGGCTAGGAAACTCAGCTGACTTCTGGGGGCTCATACATATTCATAAGGAGAATGGAGATTGGACATGAGTCCCCAGGGCATGCTGGAAAATCATCCAGAGCTCCTGGTTACTAGGCAGAACTCCCAGAAGCTGCTGCTCTCTGCCCTCTGGCTTCCTCATCCCTTAGATGCTTGCACAGAGCCCTTCTAGATCCAGAGAAGGAGACACCAGGCTCACTTGCGTCATAACCTGATTTTCCAGAAAAACTCACAGCTGTCTTGGCCTCATGCTGCCAAAGAAAGTACTTCCTGTTTCCCAGGGGGAAGAACCTTACTGCATAGTCATTGTTTTTCAAAGGGTGGTTTGCTGGCTGGCAGAATTAGTGTCATGGGGGGTGGGGTGGGGAGGATTGCTCGTTAAGATGCATTTTCAGGCCCACTTCACACCTACTAGATAAATGGGTAAACATTTCTGCGGCAGAGTCCCAGAACCTCCATTTTAGAAGTTGGTGGGTTCATTTTAGAATTTTAGGAGATTCTTGTGTACAATGGACTTGGAGAACCAAGTTCAATTACAGGAAAATTAACAACATAGATACATTCTTTTTTTTTTTTTTTTTTTACAATAATCACTTTATTATTATTTTTTTTCCATCTCAGGTGTACATGAGTTCCCAGTCTTGAACCACCCCCCGCACCCCGCCACCTCCCACCCCACATCAACTCTCTGGATCATCCCTGTGCACCAGTCCCAAGCATCCTGTATCCTGTATCGAACATAGACTGGCGATTCGTTTCTTACATGATAGTATACATGCTTCAGTGCCATTCTCCCAAACCATCCCACCCTCTCCCTCTCCCTCAAAGTCCAAAAGTCCGTTCTGTACATCTGTGTTTCTTTTGCTATCTCGCATACAGGGTTATCATTACCATGTTTCTAGATTCCATATATATATGTTAGTATACTGTATTGGCGCTTTTCTTTCTGGCTTACTTCACTCTGTATAATCGGCTAGATACATTCTTGAAACTATATCCAGTCCCAAGCACCTGCTCCCACCAGCTTGAAGATCTTGCAGTTGTTGAGAAGTTGCACCTTCTCTTGTCCCTGCCAGGACTTTGAAAGCACTGTTTCTCTCTGCTATGACTTGTCAGGCTTTCCTTATTCTTCAAGACTTGGCTTTGATCTCACATATTACAACAAGCCTTTCAAGAATTCTGGGTAAGGTACTCCTCCTCTGGCCCCCACTGCCTCCTGTGATCACCAATCAGAGCCCCTAGAGAGATACACTATTGTTGCCTGAGGAGGTGCCTGTCTATCCTCTTAAACGGTACCAGCTGCTCCAAGAATGGGCTGACATTTTTTCATGGGCATGTCTGGCACCTAGCATATATAGTGCCAAGTAGGCACTATATAAATATTGAATAAAGGGAAGAATTATCTCTTATAATTTGTGCTTTTTATGCTTATTTAAAAAAAAAAAAAACAACCTTGCTTGCCCCATGTAACAAAGATATTCTTCTATGTTTTCTTCTAGCAGTCTTATTGTTTTACTTGTTACATTTCAGTCTGTGACCCACCTTGAATTAATATTTCTGTATGGTCTGAGGTTGGGGTAAAGGGCTTTTTGTTTCTTTGCCACACTTTGGCATGCGGGATCTTAGTTCCCCAACCAGGGATTGAACCCTAGCACCCCGCAGTGGAAACACAGAGTCCCAACACTGGACTGCCAGGAAAGTCCCACAGGTGTTTTGTTTGTTTGCTTTTAAGGTTTATCCTGTTGCTCCATTTACTGGGGAGTGGGGACTTCATTCTTCCACTGAACTGGACTTGGGCTTTTGTCATAAATCCAAGGACATGTAGGCAGCCGTATCTGGACTCTCTGTCCTACTAATCTATTTGTCTGTCTTAGGCCAATAGCACACTGTCTTAATGACTGTGGCTTTAGGGTATGTCTTGAAATCTCATTGAGTAAGTCCTGCTACTCTGTTCCTCTTTTTTGAGATTTATTTGGCCACTATAGGTCATTTGCATATAGATTTTAGAATCAGTCTGTGAATTTCTCAGTTTGTGAGTTTTAATCTCTTATCTTTTATGCTTTATCTTCACCAGAGACCTGACCACACAGCAGTACTACTTCTTAGAAGCTCCTTTTTTCTAAATCAAAGACTGCCTTCTTGGCATCTAGCAGCCATTTGCAGCTGACAAGGCTCTTCCCAGAGTTCAGCAACCCAGAGGCTGTAGAGATAAAGTTCAGACTCAGAACACAGCTTCCAGTCAGCTCCGCAGAGTCCTTATTTGTGGCCCCAGCATTGACCTGCCCCTGAAAGGACCTTGCAGACTGTTCCATGACTAGCCAGAAATACATATGGAAATGTAATAATATATGATAAAGATGGCATTGTGTGCTTTGTGAAAAAGATGGATTATTCAAAAAAGAATACATTTGAATCAGTTCTAATGAGGTGGATGAAACTGGAGCCAATTATACAGAGTGAAGTAAGCCAGAAAGAAAAACAATGCAGTATACTAACACATATATATGGAATTTGGAAAGATGATAATGATAACCCTGTATGCGAGACAGCAAAAGAGGCACAGATGTATAGAACAGTCTTTTGGACTCTGTGGGAGAGGGAGAGGGTGGGATGATTTGGGAGAATGGCACTGAAACATGTATAATATCATATAAGAAACAAATCACCCATCTAGGTTCGATACAAGGTGCAGGATTCTTGGGGCTGGTGCACTGGGATGACCCAGAGGGATGGTGTTGGGGGGGAGATGGGAAGGGGGTTCGGGATTGGGAACATGTGTACACCCGTGGCAGATTCATGATGATGTGTGGCAAAACCAATATAACATTGTAAAGTAAATAATAATAATAAGCAAAATTTAAAAAATGGATTATTCAATAAATAGGGTTTGGAGTAACAGGAAAAGATAAAATTGGAACCCTACCTCATTATTCATGCTGAGTAGAATTCCAAACAGGTCAAAGATTTAAATGTTAAAAACAAAAACCATAAGATTACTAGAATTCCTAAAGCAATTGAAAAATAATACAGCAGTGGGGAAAAGGCTGCAAAAAAAAAAAAAAAAAACACTTCTTCACGGCAAACCACCCCCTCCCCATATCCCAGAAGTTAAAAGGAAAAGAAAAGACCGTCCCTGATGGCTCAGTGGTAAAGAATCCTCCTGCCAATGTAGGAAACATAGGTTCTATCCCTGGTGTGGGAAGATCCCACATGTCAGGCAACTAAACCCTCTACGCCACAACTATTGAGCCCATGCTCTAGAGCCCTGGAACTGCAACTACTGAAGCCACGTGCTGAAGCCCACACACCCCAGAGTCCACGCTCCACAGGAGAAGCCACTGCAATGAGAAGCCGCTGCATAGCAACTAGAAAGTCACCCCTCGCTCACCATAACTGAACGAAATCTCACGAGCAACAAAGACCCAGCACAGCCAAAAGTAAACACATTAAAAAAATTATTTTAAAATAAATAAAATTATTAAAAAAAAATGAAAACGCAGAAGGAAGGATACTGGCCAATAGCAGAATGCTGCTTATCTCTGAGGAGCCAGGGAGATGGGGAGATGAAGAAATCTACCTATAATATCAGGTCTATGCTTGTTGAACGTAACATTTGTCAGACCTGTGTGATACGTATACATGGCTATTATTCTATCTTTAGATTTTGAAACATTTCATTATTTTTAAAGTTAGGAAACATAGTTTATGGAGGACTATTATTAAGAGGATGTAAGTGTTCTCAACTTAAACTATGTTAATGGCTGCATAACTTGGTAAAATGTAGTAAAACAGCATTGAACTGTGTCCTCAAAATGAGGGAATTTTATGGTGTATAACTAACGCCTCAATAACAAGTTGAGCATAAATATTGCAAAGATATAAGGAATCCCTAGAGGCTCAGTGGCTGGGACTCAGCGCCTTCACTACTGGGGCCCGGGCTCAATCCCTGGTTGAGGAACTAAGACCCTGCTGTAGCCACGTGTTCCGAGAAACAAACTCACTCAGAAGGACAATGTAGATAGTGGAGTGCAGTTTATTACACCGGCGGGCCCAGGACAGAGTCTCCTCTTAGCCAAGGACCTGGACCAGCATTTGCGAAAATCTTTTATACCCCAGGTGTACGTGTCTGAACCCACCACCCCAAACTCCTTGAGACTTACATAAACCAAGGAAAATACAATCCCAATAGCCCCACCATTCACGGGCTATGTGCTTATGTGCTCAAACAGTCAAACAATTAGCCAATAATCCATAAACCCGAGGTTACACTCCGATAGATACAGAAAAATGTATAGCCTGTGTGGAGGAAGGGGTGATTAATGTATGTTTTTTCTTAGGCGAGGAGTAACCTAGATACAATCTTCAAGGTTCCCCTGTCTGGAGGGGTCTTATACTTCTGTTGTTGTTTTCATAGGCACTAAACACAGAGTTCAGAGTCCATTGGAAAGGTGTCTGAGCATGACCAGCATGAACAGGCCTCGGATGGAGTCCAGGCCCTATGAATTCCTTCTTCAATCCCACAAGCCTTGTGGGCAAAAAAGAAAAAATGTTTACAAAGTTAACTGGGCTGCATGTGGCCTCTTACACAACTAGGGATTGAACTCACATCTCCTGGGAATTGGTAATGCAGAATCTTAACCACTGGATCACCAGGGAATGTCCTCTGTTTTATTTTTTAAATGTCCTGTTTTATGTTTAATTTTTTACAATTAAAATGAGACCTATCCCTTCTAATTTGAAAGAGGCCTGGGCAATTTAGCATTCATATGACACCTGGTGGACAGAATTGGAAGTGCTAGAGTGAACAAAGGCTAGCACCGCTGGGACTGAAAGCTGAAAGGGGCTCTCAGACCCATTCTCTCTTTTTCTGTTGGGAAAAATGAGGCCCAGGAGTATATCTTAAATTATTGGCCAAAACAAGACCATAACCCTCAACTTTTAACTCTTGGTTCTGTGTTTTTTTGCCTTGATCTCTGTCTACCTTTAATTCTGTGCCTACTTGGTATTTTTGTCCTTCTTTATACTAAGCATTGCAGGAAACTCCAAGGTATTCCTCGTGTGCCACAACTACTGAGCCATTGAGCCACAGTTACTTAAGCCCACACACCTAGAGCTTGTGCTCCACCAGAGAAGTCACTGCAATGAGAAGCCCTCGCATTGCAGCTTGAGAGTAGCTCCCACTTTCCACAGAGTAAGACCTAGCGTAGCAATGAAGACCCAGTGCAGCCAAAAATAAAAATAAATACATTTTTAAAAGGTCGAGAAATCCATGAAGAATATGAACTGTGTCACTGTTCTGTTTATTCTGTGGAGGATAAGGATTAGGCATTGGATCAAGGTGGAAAAGCAAAGCAAAGGAAAATTAGAAAAGTTATCCAGTGGAGATGCCCACAACCACAACATCCAAGTAACGCAGAGCCCTGCCCTGTGTCTCCAGCTACCAGCACGACACACTGGTGTGCCTCACAGCTCCTGAGCAAGAGGGTTTCTTACCAGATCAAATCTGCCACCAAATAGGACAAGAACGAAGGGCTTAGCCCCCTGTTCTAAGTCAATATAATGGAAATCACCATTGAATGAACATCTGTTGTATACCAAATATTTTCCCATAACATCAGCTCTAAGGTACAGAGAGAAGGATAGGCTTTTGGCTTCCTTGGGGGGCATCTCATATGTTACCTGAAATTATTTAGGCCAAAGGGTGTGAAAGTTGCCGCTCAGGGAGCAGGTAAGGACAGGCCTAGAGCCAGATGACTGCTTCAGTCTTCGGCTTTTGAGGACAAGGAGTGAGAAAAAGAAAAGAAAAAGGCTAATTCATCCTGCTTGTATGCCAAACAGGCTTTCAGGGTGGAAGGAGACATATTCTACGCAGCATGGTGACTCAAGGATCTAAAGGCCTCTCTTAGGTGGGTCCATAAGACTCCAGCCCTGCCAAGTTTAGGTAGCAGGGTGCCAAGCATCAGCATTCCTCTTGGGCCAGGCCAACAAAGGTAATCTAATAACATAGCTGAGTAACCACAGTCCTGGTCAGGGGCCTCCTATGTGCCCCTTTGAAGGTGCTGCACTTTTCCATTCTGGGAAAGTCTTGAAACTCAGGTGCCACTCTCATTTGTGGCATAGATGAACCCCAGATCTCCTCCCTTCTCCCCATCTCCAAGCCCAAGTCCAGCCCAGTCCTACCTGGCCGCAGCACCTAAGAGCAAGCCTGGGATCAGCTTGCTGGAGGCTCCTGACCTTCATTCTTGCTGGTTAACATGATTTTGGCAGCATGGAGTTCTCCCTGGGATAGGGTTTAGCAAATAAATGTGTAGAACCCCTGTGCACCTGAAACTGTTACAATCTTGTAAATCAAGTATTAAAAAATCTAGGTCACCTGGTTAAATGTGAATTTCAAATAAACAGTGAATATCATTTTAGTGTAAGTATGCTCCAAATATTGTACCATATTTGACCTGACAACTCTACCCTGGAGGTATCTGTTTATTTATTTATCCTGAGCATATTCTAGAACAGCAATTGGCAAATGTTTTCTGTAAAGGGTCAGATTGTAAATATTTTAACCTTCTGGGCCACAAGGGCTCTGTTCCAACTACTCAATTCTGTCATAGCACAAAAGCAACCACAGACAACGCATAAATGAATAGTTGGGTTCAATAAAATTTTACTTATAGACACTGACCTTTGAACTTTATATAACTTTCACGTTGTGAAATATTCTTCTTTTGATTATTTTTCCCCAACCATTAAAAAATGTAAAAGTCATTCTTGGCTCACAAACTGTACAAAAACAGTAGTAAGGTAGATTTGGCCTATGGGTCATAATTTGCCCGCTTCTGATCTAAAAAAGGGTAAAACTTTTGTCTGAATCCAAATCACAAGAGGATTGCAAAGATACAAATTGCCGACCCTACTCCCAGAGCATTTGATCCAGTATGTCTGGAGCAGTGCCTAATAATGTTTCTAAGTTTCCAGGTGATGCTCAAACCCGTGTCCTCTGGAGTGGAATGGCCAGGGAGGTCCCCATCTAGTGTATTTTAAACTCTCCTCAGCTTTAGGAACTATTTCCTATGAGGGTCACAGATCATATCTTCATTTGAGGGACTCTCTCTCCCCAACCATCCCCATTCTCAATAAGAATTTTTCTGGGTAATTGCTTCTGGAATTGTCTCTTTCAGCTAGAACTCAGGACAGAATGGGGTTGAGAGTTTCTAGTGCATTTGGTTTTTAAAAAGTAGTCACCCCCCCCCCAAGTGCATTTAGGGACCTTCCTGGTGGTCCAGAGGTTAAGATTGCTTTTACTGCAGGGGTTCTATCCCTGGTTGGGAAAATAAGATCCCAAGTACTGCAGGATGCAGCAGAAAATTTTAAAAAGCAAACAATAAAAGCACTCTAAAATCTTTTATTTTGGAATAACTTTAGACTTACAAAGAGGGTGAAAAGAGTATTAAGTTTTCATATACCCCTCAACCACTTAACATCTTGCATTACCACGGTACATTCATCAAAATGAGAAACCAACATTCAGTTCAGTCCAGTCGCTCAGTCGTGTCCGACTCTTTGCGACCCCGTGAATCGCACCACGCCAGGCCTCCCTGTCCATCACCAACTCCCGGAGTTCACTCAGACTCACGCCCATCGAGTCCGCGATGCCATCCAGCATTTAGCACAATACTATTAACTGAACTCTAGACTTTATTTGAATTTCAGCTGTTTTTCCATTTATGTCTTTTGTTCTGTTCCAGGATCCCAAGGAAGATATCACATTATGTTTGGTTGTCTTGTCTCAGGTATTGCTGGTTTGTAACGGCTTCTCATCACCTTGACAGTCCTGAAGCCTACCGGTCAGGCATTTTGTAGAATGTCACTCAGTGCGATTTGTTTGATGTTTTCTTTGTAACTAGTCTGAGTTTATGAGTCTTCCAGAAAAAAATACTACAGAAGGGAAGTTCCTGTCTCATCACCTCATACTGGTAATGCTAACTTTGACCCCTAGGATGCTTCTTAGCAGGCTGAGCACCGAGGAAGGGGTGAAGGGACCTCGAACTTTTCTGGCATGTTTCTACTTGTCGCTCAGCACCCCTTTCCCCCTACTGTCCCCGGGGTCACCCTTCCAGAAGAGTTTTTGAATCAAAGACAAGTCTAACTGGTCCTTCAGCACAGAGGAGAAACAGGATGAGCAGGAGCAGCCGAGCCCTGTCTTTAACCAAGTTCCTCCCTCACCCCTCCCCTCACTTTTCACCAGCAAAAGGAAGGAAAAGGAGCCATTGAAGTGACACAGCTGGGGGGGTGGGGGTCGGGGATGCGGTTTGGGTGTCTGTGTCTTCCGCGCCGGCGCGTTCTGTCTCAACCCCGCGACCATCGCGATAGAAGAGCGAGATCGGCGCTGGCCCTTTAACAGCCCCTTCCCGGGGGCCTGCCCCGCGCGTGCGCACTGCGGTCCTGCGCTTGTCATCATGGCGACGCGGGGCCATGTGCAGGACCCTAACGACAGGCGCCTCCGACCCATTTACGGTGAGTGCCTGGGGCCAGTCTGGTTGCCAGCCGAATGCGCCGAGGGCTTCCGAAGCCGGGGCGAAGGCCCGGGAGGGGCGCTGAGGGGCCAGGAGCCGAGCCGGCGGGCGCAGGGGGCGGGCCGCGCGGGCCTCTAGGCCGCAGCCACGGGCCTCGCGTAAGCGCCGGCCTGGCTTTCCCGAGCCCTGAGTTGGTGGCGGCGCGGCTAGAACTGCCGCAGGTCGGCAGAGCTGGCCTGACAGGCAAGCCCTGTGAGACACTACTCTCGCCGGGACCTGCGCTACCCGCAGGCTGCGTTGTCTGTCCGCAGGTGGAAGCTGGCCTCCGGCATGAGGGTGGAACACCCCAGCGTGAGGGAAAATTCCCCACTAAAGACTTTTTACTTGTGGGAGCGGGGCCTAAAGTGTTGTCTGACTAACTGTGCTCGGCGCACAGGGAGAAACAGGTCCAGAGAGGGGAAGGGGCTGACGCAAGGTCAACCCATATCGAGTCAGGAGCAGGCCCGGATTTGAGGCTCCCAATACAGAGTCCTTTGGTGGAGGAACAGCTGCTCTGGGCACACGTGGGAAGCGGGGGCGGCGGGGCGGGGGGGTCTTGGGTCCAAAATAGCGGTGAAGCGACTGCCATAGCTGGTGTCGGGGGGCAGGCAGGGAGGGCTCCTCCTCTTTGTAGCTTCTCTGGTTTTTCCTTTGCAGCCTGCCTTCCGCGTGCTAAGTGGATCCCCTTTTCTAACGCTTACCTCAATCCTCAGGCCTTAAGACCTTGGTGGCATTCTGCTCTAACAGTTGGGAAAAATCACGTATTTGAGTAAGGGAGAAAAACCTCTTCAGTAATCGAGACGTTCTGTAATTGGAAAGTGGTCCCATTTGTATTTCCTTTCCCCTTAGATGCTTGTGTGGTCTTGGGCTACTTCATAGTGAGGAAGGCTTCAAGGTCAGTGGTTTTTGCAAAAGAAGGCCTCGTGTTTATAGGGTAGATGTTACTTAAATGGAGGCTTCTCCGCAAGGCTGAGATGATTTAACTTGTTTGGATGGGAGTAACTTTATGTTTCTGGTACAACTGGTAGTGCTTTTTGTAATTTGTATGATGTTTTGCTCTCGAGTCTTTATTTGATTCTAGCAACAGCCTTGTTTTTAACAACAACAATAATAATTATTAACAGCAATAATAATGATGTGGATAGTCTGCTAATTATGTCAGTCACGTTCCTTGGCCTTTTATATTTATTATTGTTTGATCTTCACATTTTCTTCTGTGGTGAGTGGTTTTTCCCAGTCCCCTTCTCCCTTCCTCTCCCCCTCTTCTTTCCACAGATGAGGAGACTGGGGGCTTTATTGATGTATACTTTGTCTAGGGTCACTCACCTAACATGAAACTGGTGTCTTAGCCCCTGTGGACTGTCCCAGACTTTTTAATCACTGTGTTAGAAATCACCTTAATTTGCACTGAAGACACTGATTTGCCAAAGGTCACAAAGGTGGAGAGTGGTAGATTTCCATTTTCCCAGGGCTGTAAAGTCTTGTGTACTCCAGTATACATTTTAAAAGGCAGAGAGGAAGTATATAAGGGTGTCTTGAGGGTAAGTACTGAATCCAGAGTTCACAGTTGGTAGCTCATTACTGCTTTATAGCAGCTGCCTGCAGACTTTTTCTTTTTTAAAGAGTGAATATTTTTAAGAATAATTGGATTTCTAAAAATTGTTCTTGAGGACCAAAGAAAATGTCTTTGGTTCCCCATAAATTGCTTAGAATTAATGTTTGGAACTATCCAATAGGAAAACTAGTCCCTTTAACATTGTTAGACATCAGGCTATGTTAACCAGATACGTGGGTCATATTAAAACTGAAGCCAGAATTGTGTAGCTTTTCTTATAGTTACATGGGAAGAAGATTAGAAGATACTTTCTTTAGGAGTTCCAAGGCAATTAATATATACACTGGCAGAATTAGGGAAAGGACTGCCCTTGACTTCAGCACTTCTGACCTCTGGACCTTGGGACAGCTTCTGCTTTTGTGTTTAAATACCTTAGTATCCCTAAACCACGATTCCCTTGAATTTATCTCTTTAGCTGACACAAGAAAGAGCTAATGCTTGGTGGTGCTTACCCACCAGCCCAAAGTTCAACAACACTCAGCATTGATTGAGTGCTTGTTTGTGTGCCTACTGTCCTGTTTGGTAGGTAAGATTATTGTGAGCATAGTAGTAAACTGAAGGCCAGAGATTAACTTGCTCAGGGCTGCCCCTAGTAAATTGTAGAGGTGGAATTTGGACGTGGCCATTCTCACTGGAGAGCTCAGCCCTTACTGAGTTTGGATTCTGCAGCCGCACTGTCTTTTGTGCAGCATTATTTATATTACCAAGGTTTAGGATTTTACAGCTGTTAGAGACTTTGCCTATGACTTCAGCTTTTGCCGATGCAGTTGAGGGTAGAAGCAGACAGGGTGATTAATTGTGAAATTATGGTAGGTTGAAATTCTGTTTTTGATGTCTCTGTATGTAATAGCTAGTTGTTTAGTCGAATGTCTTTAGAGAGCTTCTCTTTACTCATAAATTGGTAAGTTTGAGTATTGCAGTTTTGGTTTTTGAAAACCATCTTGAGTTTCTCAGAATGCCTACTTTATTGTTTTCTCCTTTCACTAAAATTATTCTCTTGTACTTTGTGGTTCTGAACAGATTTTGTATTCCCATGTGACTTGGTGAGCTCTAGTGCTTTCTTCTACCATTATTATTTTAAAATGTTTTTAGTAGTTAATAGGTGTGTAGAGTTGGAAGTGATGGTCAGATATGGTACTTAATAAATTTTTATAGGATGCAGGAATTGTAAACTAAAAATAGAAGTTTCAAAGAAAAAATATCTCTGTAATCTTTAGAATACACACACACATACTTTTATGGTACAAGATCCATTCTAATCTTCGTTACTGACTTACGGTCTTTTTTTTGTATACTTATTTTAAAAATTGTATTGGGGTATAGTCGACTTACAGTGTTGTGTTTGTTTCAGGTGTACAGCAGAGTGACTCAGTTATTCATGTATTCATGCTTTTTTAGACTTTTCTCATATAAGATGTCACAGAATGTTGAATAGAGTTCCCTGTGCTACACAGTAGTCCTTGTTGGCTCCTGACTTGCAGTCTTGCTCTAGCCTGAATCATGTGTAACCTGTTTCCTAGCTGTGTTTCCTGAGTGGTAATCACTTCTTTGGTGCTTTAGGACATTTTCCTTCTATGTGTGGCCAGACTTCAGGTAATTATTTTGTTATAGTTCGTTATTAAAACTTCCCAAGTCGTCACATGATTGTTCTATATATCCTGAACCTTCTGTTGGGCGGTGTTAGCTCAGTGAGTCTTGTCCTGTTTCACCCCAAGAGTAACAGGATGTCTTGATGAGTGAATATTATCTTTTCTTTCTGTAGAAAAGTCACTTGACACAACCTGTAGTCTTCTATTCTGAAATCTCAACCTTTGTTTTTTTAATCTTGACCTTTTAAAAAGCTCTTAGACTTTGAGATTCTAAAAACATTTTAAGCTTAGAAAGACATGTTAATGCACAGGAAAGTCCTAGAAGAATGCACAGAGTAGAGGGTAGTGGGTGACTAATCATTCTTTTCATGTTATACCTGTATGAATCACTATTTTTTTTCACTATGCTGTATTATTTTTATTATTTAAAAATTAACTGAAAAGACTTTTAAAAGTCCAATTTGATTATAGGAAGCCATCACTAATCATTGGTTCCTTGAATATCCTATTGTGGTCACTTTGTATGTATGTATCGCTTTCTCCCGCATTGTAAAAAGATAACTCTGTGGGAGGTAGGTTTAAAAGGGACAGATGCAGGATGAAGGCCATCAGATCGAGGGCAATATTTGTTTTTAAGTTCAACCATTCATTTCTAAGTTCAACCTCACCACCCCCTGTCTTGCAAGTTAGGTATTTAACAAAGGCTTGTTGATTAAAAGAATGTTTCACCTACAATTTGTGTTCTTGGTAAAAGCAAGACTTCTGTTCTCAAACATTTAGGATTTTTAAGCAAAGAACATTGGAGTTTGAAAGTGGAGCTGTCTTGTATTCGGTCTTTTTCTAAATTTGGAGCAATATCTTGACTAGTCTCTGAAGTCCTTGTAGGAAGTGAAAATAGTGCAGGTTGTCAATTTCAGCTACTCTGGAAGGTTTAAAAGCATTTGCAAGGACACCTAATTTAAAGGCTTTCCTTTTTATTTGTGAGACTGATCCCTTTTCTATTGTCAGTATTCATAAGTATGATTGGACTTATGATTCTTAAGTATGTTAAGAGGTCCCAGGGCCTCTCTATAGGGCCAATAGACAGTAGGCTTGTATGTGTCAGGGCCTACTGCTGTCTGTTTGCACCTGCAGGGAAGAGGAGCTTCTGCTGGCCATATTACCCAGGAACGGGGCTAGCTCATTCGTTCAGTAGATTTTGATAGTCTCTTACGAGTGGTTTAATCCAGTGTTCCCCAGATTTCGATCATTCTTTTATCCAATCTGATGATTTTAGCTATATTATAGTATCGTCTGTACTATTAATTACTTAATATTTTTCTCTAAGTTGACTGTTAAATTTATTTAAAAATAATTTGTATTATTGGGCTTCCCTGGTGGTTCAGTGGTAAAGCATCCGCCTGCCAGTTCTGGAGACCNTCCCCAGATTTCGATCATTCTTTTATCCAATCTGATGATTTTAGCTATATTATAGTATCGTCTGTACTATTAATTACTTAATATTTTTCTCTAAGTTGACTGTTAAATTTATTTAAAAATAATTTGTATTATTGGGCTTCCCTGGTGGTTCAGTGGTAAAGCATCCGCCTGCCAGTTCTGGAGACCCAGATTTGATCCCTGGGTCAGGAAGATCCCCTGGAGGAGGAAATGGCAACCCACTCCAGTATTCTTGCTTGGGAAGTCCTGTGGGCAGAGGAGCCTGACAGACAATAGTCCGTGGGGTTACAAAAGAATTGAACACGATTTAGCGACTGGGCTTCCCTGATAGCTCAGTTGGTAAAGAATGCACCTGCAGTGCAGGAAACCCTGGTTCGATTCCTGTGTAGGGAAGATCCCCTGGAGAAGGGAAAGACTCCCCACTCCAGTATTCTGGCCTGAAGAATTCATGGACTGTATATCCGTGGTGTTGCAAAGAGTTAGACACAACTGAGTGACTTTCATTTCACTTCACTCAGTGACTAAACAACAACAAATCTTTATTGTTACCATTAGTGGAAAGTGTGTCACTTGCCCTGAGAAAACAAATCATAAGAATAAGTACATACAATGAAAACAAAACAGTGTTATTAAAGTCTTAAATTTTTTTGTTGTTGAACCAGTGGCATGTAGGATATTAGTCCCCTAACCAGGAATTGAACCTGCGCCCCCTGCAGTGCAAGCATGGAGTCTTGACCACTGGCCTGCCAGGGAAGTCCCTTAACTAGTTTCTGATAGCTGTGGAACTCTCAATTTGAGACCTCTTGCTTCTCTGTTTGAAAAAAATGGCGCGGGGTCGGAGTGGGGGGGGAGGAACATTAGCAAATGTTAGAGAAGTGACAGGCAAATGCCAAATTGAGTATCTCCTTAATATAAAGGAAATACTAGAAGTCAGCTTTCTCACTGTGTTATCTAGTACTGCCTACAGAGGCCACCTAAAAACAGAGTAGTTGGAGTGATGATTATGCTTTGAAAAACACTGCTTTGACTGGCACATCATCATCTTATTTCCTGTGTCTGATTCGTGGATGGCTGACTGGCTTACTCTCATTAAGGTAACCATACCAGTCCTCAAGGTCAAGTCACAATTACCCTTGAGTAAGCTTTTAAAAAGACTTAAAAAAATAGACTTAGGATATCATTTTTTTGGCCTTTTTTTCACCAAATGCTACATGATTTCTATTATAAAATCAGTGATGTAAAGTGGAAATAAACATTTCCCAAAGACTCAGCAACCAATTAATCAGTAGGCTTCCAGGAAGGGAGAGCCTGACAGCAGGCTGAATGTGGTGGGGTGTCTTAGCTAAAATTCTTGTGGGTTCAAGGAGCAGAAACCCTTTGACACAAGCTCAAGTAGAGCGAGGTTGTTTATAAACCCCGTGGGAGCCTGGGGCAGGAATGTGGTGTTCTAGAGCCTGATGGAAACTGGAAGGCTGTTGAGATCTGAAGCTTTTTTCTCAAACGCTTGCCTCTGCTGCTCGGATCTGTGTCCATTCTTTTCTCTGCTAGGTTCTTCAAGCCTTTTTTTTAATGTGCTTACTCATCACTTATGCAGGGCCCAAATGCTGGCTGAAGATAAAGTAGGGAGAGGTTGTTTGCTTAATCAGCATTGCCCCCTATCCCCCCCCATCTATTTTTTTTTATAAAGATAACTGACATTATTCTTTTATAAATGTTATATGAATGAAGAGCCAAGAGATAACTCCCTTTTTCACTCCCCATTAACCAATTTGCATCTCCCAAGGCTCCTTCCAGATGGAAATTCTGGACCTGCCCTGGATAATCTCAAATGGAAATATTTATTGCCTTCCAGGTGGAGTTCTACATACCTTTCTGACTTGAGGTTTCAGCAGTGCAGTTATAGATTACCAGGTTTACCCAGCTAGGGTCAAATGTCCACTCCATTGGGCTTCAGTTACGTGATCTAGACATACTCATCCAATTCTACCCCTTCAGCAGAGTCTGTGGAAACCATTCCCAGAGAAGAAGGCAAGGGTACAGGATATTAATATATCAGAACCTTGTCAACAACAGAGAAGAAAAGTTAAGTATCCTTGTAGTCCTAACCACTGGTCTGATCCGTTTACGGGGAGATCCTCAGAGCTGGGGTTTCACCAAAGATACCTACTCTTTGAGAAGGCTTCAAGATGGAAATGGCAACCCACTCCAGTGTTCTTGCCTGGAGAATCCCAGGGATGGGGAGCCTGGTGGGCTGCCGTCTTTGGGGTCACACAGAGTTGGACAGAGCTGAAGCGACTTAGTAGCAGCAGCAGCAGGATGACAATGTGGAAAAGGCAATGGCAACCCACTCCAGTGTTTTTGCCTGGAAAATCCCAGGGACGGAGGAGCTGGTAGGCTGCAGTCCATGGGGTCGCACAGAGTCAGACATGACTGAAGTGACTTAGCAAGATGTGGTCCATGAACCTGGAGTCTTACAGGACTGAGTCAGACGTAACTTAGAACTCACTATGCCTAAGACCAACACCAGGTTATTAGAAAGAGAAGATGTCATTTATTGAACTGAAACGTCTCAGATATTCTGTAAGGACACATGGTGGCCTGTCGCCCGAACTAAGAATTTAAGAAAACTGGTATTAGGTATTCAGGCCAAGATTTTGTGTGCTTTTAGATTTCTGTGATTTCACTCTACCTGAATATTAAGTCTTTGATCTTTTTTAGATTGTGATTCCTCCAGAGTAAGTCTTCTTAATCATTGTCCCTAGCATTATCGGTGCTCATTGGTATTAAGTGCGTTGAAGAAAAACTAGAGATGAAACTCGTGTTCATGTGGTTGTTTTTTAAAAGTTGTGGCAAAGTATTCATTGGAGAAAAATTGAAGCCGTCAGGTAAAATGATAGTGCGTTTCTGTTATTTGGCCTTGAGCCACCAGGGCTGTAACTGATTTTGAGTTGTCTTTGCCCCCTCTCTCCCTGTTACTAACTTGGGGCCTTGAGGAGCAAAGAGGGACCAGCTGTAGTAGCAGATTGTGAACTAGCTTGTGTTCAGCCATCTTTCTGTGTTCTGAATCAGCAGCTACCACCCTATTTCCCATTTATAACACTTCTTTCTTTCCTTTTCTAGAAATGAATCTTTGCTTTTATTAGATACATATTTTTCAAGTTAATCAGCTTTGTTTTTCTAGAGCGGTTTTTCCTATTCCCCCACACACCCTCCTCTTCTCTCTTTTTTTTTTTTTTCACCCCCCTCTTCTCCTGGCAGTTTCCCTTGTTACTAACATTTGCAATGGTGTGGTGCATTTGCTACAGTTGCTGAGCCAATGTAATATGTTATTGTTAACTCTCTAGTTTACTAGTTTATGTTAGAGTTCATTCTGTATGTTGCACATTCTGTGGGTTTTGACAAATGAATAATTGACACGTACCGTCATTACAGCATCATATAGTTTCACTGCACTGAAAAATCCCTGCTCTCCAGTTATTCATCCTGCCCTCGGCTTCTGGCATCCACTGACTGTTCCACTGTGCCTATAATTTTTGCCTTTCTCAGACTGTTGCATGCTTGGAATCATGTAGTATGTAGCTTTGTTGTATTGGCTTAACTCTCTTGGCAGTGTCTTGCTAGCTCATTTGTTTTTATCACTGAATAATATTCCATTGTATGGATGGATGTACCACAGTTTTTTATCCGTTTGCATACTGAAGGACACTTTGGTTCCTCCGAAGTTGTGGCAGTTACATACAAAGCTGTTGTAAACATTTGTGTGCAGGTTTTTGTGTGAAACTAAGTTTTCATCTCATTTGGGTGGATAACAAGGAGCTGGATCATATGGTTAGAGCATGTTTAGTTTCTTAAGAAACAGCCTGTCTTCCAAAGTGGCAGTGCCTTCCCAGCAGCAGTGAATAAGAGTTGCTTTTGTTCCCTGTCCTCACCAGCATTGGGTCATAGATTAGTTTGAGTCGTTCGTGTTTTGTCAGTCCCCATGCTGATTTGGGACCTCGATGAACCAAGAGGGACCTGGTAGTAGTAGTAGGCTGTAGCCTGGTCAGCGTTTAGTCATCTTCTTGTATATAGAATTGACATCTGCCACTGTTGCCCATTTAACACACTTCTCATTTTCTTTTAGATCCTCTTATTTGGAAATTAATCTTGTCTTTTATTCTACTTTTGCGTAATAATTGATTGCTTTTCTTCCTTAACAAACTTGTATAGCAAGTCTCCATGTTTCTTGAGTTTGGGAATGGATGCATAGGGTAGGGAACTTAGAAGTCAGTTTTTCTTCAAAGTCAGTGCTAGTTTCCGTTTCAACTAATGTGTGTAAAAGAACTGTTTTTCCTACCTTGTCTACTCCTAATATTGCTGGATTTAATTTGCCACCCCTGTTACTGTCTCTCTCTTTTTTTTCCCCCAGCAAATTATTCTTAATTCTGTGGCATAGTAAGTACACATTACACATTTTATTGAGGGAACGTGGTCCATTTGGTAGATTTGAAGTTTGAGTATAACAAACGGTTTTTTTAGATATTTTAATTTTTGTGTGACTAAACCCGTTTGTTTCACATAGGTAAAAATATTAGTGTCATCTGTCATCTAAATATATTTGGTCTTGAATCTTCATTAAGGACTAGTATAACTGGATTATATTGCTTTTGGATGAGAAATGACTATAACAAAATATAAGATTGGGTTCTGGACCATCCTGGCTGTTTAGAGTTCATATTGCTCCATGATATTTTTAAATACCAAATTAGAACATTTTTTGAAATATCTGATACTAGCCTATGCATTTTTCATATTTGTTGTTGAAGAAATATAATGACCCTAACTTCTGTTTTCATAGATTATCTTGATAATGGTAATAATAAAATGGCAATTCAGCAAGCAGATAAGTTGTTGAAAAAGCATAAAGATCTTCATTGTGCTAAGGTAAGTTCATTTGCCTTCGAGTTACTTATATTTGGTCGGTTATATATTGTAATCTTTAAAGGGAAAGATATTTCATTAATCTCTTTAGTGCCTGTGTTTTTCAGAGTATTTCTTAGGCCATATATTTTCCTGATCCCTTAAATGCCATAAATAGTATTTAATTAAAAGCTCACAGCTTTTTTCTTTGGACATGACTTCTCTAATTTAATTATTCTATTTTCACAGGTCCCTTTAAGGGGTGTCGTACAATTTTTTTGTCTTGCTTTGTGCATTCTTAATATGACTGAAGTAGGAAAGAATCTTTATTTGCTGATATTTTTAGTGAAATAGTTGATTCGCAACCTAGGCATATCTTATAATTTACCTTGTGCTTTCAAATTTCCTTTCTTTGGTTCACATTTCCTTTTCTGTCCTTTAAAAGCAGTCTTGTCTTTTCTTTCAGGTGTTAAAGGCAATCGGTCTACAGAGGACTGGAAAGCAAGAGGAAGCTTTTGTCTTGGCACAGGAGGTGGCCGCTCTTGAACCCACAGATGACAACTCGCTGCAGGCACTGACTATTCTTTATCGGGAGATGCACCGACGTACGTTTCTTTCTTTTCACTGTTTTTAAAACTGCTTAATTTTTTGGCTGTTTCTGGTTGACTTCTCTATTTGTCTAATTTACTTACCACTCATGAGTTGATGGATGACAGCAGGTAAACTAATGCATTAATCATGGCCTGCAAAGGCTGTGGACAGAGTGGGTATTTTGCACATATTAGGATCCTTGAATTGGAATGAGGACTTGAATTTCATTTATGACATTTTTATTTGCTAAATGAAAGCGTTGCTTTTTCCCCACTTTAAAAATATATATATATTTGGCTGTGTGGGTCTTTGTTGCTGCTTCGTTGGCTCTTCTCTAGTTGGGGTGAATGGGGACTACTCTCTGGTTGCAGTGTGCAGACTTCTCATTGTGATGGCTTCTCTTGTTGCAAAGCACTGGCTTCAGTATTGCAGCTCCTGGGCTCTAGAGCACAGGCTCAAGCATGTGGCACATGGGCTTAGTTGTTCTGAGGCATGTGGGGTCTTCCCGGATCAGGGATCAAACCTGAGTCTCCTTATTGGCAGCTGGATTCTTTACCACTGAGCCACCAGGGAAGCCCCTTTTCCCACTTTTTATTATGGAAAATTTCAAACATAGAAACAGAATAACATAATAAACCCCAGTGTGCCCATTACTCACCTTCAGCAATTATTGACACATGGTCAATTTTAGTCTATACCCCTCTGCCTGCCAGATTATTCCTGACAATATCCTAGGTAGTGTACAGTTTCATCTATAGATAAAGTTTTTCCTGTTGATTTCTTAAATGTTTTGTTATGAGATATATATCTTTAATAATACATGTTATAGAAGAGTATGTTTTATGTAACACACTAGAACATTTGATATGAGGTAAATGAGCATTCATAAACCTACCACCCAGCTTAAGAAATCGAGCATTATTAGTACAGGCATGCCTTGGATATATCATGGGTTTGGTTTCACATTAGAGTGAATATTGCAATAAAGTGAGTCACATGAATTTTTTTCCCAGTTCTCTCAACTTTTATGGAGTTAAAGAGAGTTAGGGTCTTCTTCTGGGTTAGGCTTTGGCTTAAAGGAATATCATGGCTGGTTTGATTGTCTACCCAGATCACTGAAACTTACTCCATGTCAGCAATAAGGCTGCCTGACTTTCTTATCATTTATGTGTTCACTGAAATAATACTTTTTTAGGGGAGGGCTGCACCTCTTGGCTTGTGGAATCTGATTCCCCATCCAGGGTATTCCCTGGAGTAGTATTTTTAATTTCCTTCAATAACTTTTCCTGTGCATTTACAACTTGGTTAACTGGCGCAGGAGGCCTACCTTTCAGCCTGTCTTGGCTTTCTACATGCCTTTCTCACTAAGCTTAATCATTTCTAGCTTTTGATTCAAAGTGCCAGTCATGTGACTCTTCCTTTCACTTGAGACTGTTATAGGGTTATTAACTGGCCTCATTTCATTATTGGGTCTCAAAGAATAGGGAGGCCTGAGGAGAGGGAGATAGACAGGAACAGCTAGATAATGGAGCAGTCAGAACACACAAACATTTGTTGATTAAGTTCAAGGTCTTATATGGATATGATTTGTGGTGCTCTCAAACAATTCCAGTAGTAACTTCAAAGACCACTGGTTGAACTTGCCTAGTTGTCCAGTGGTTAAGAATCTGTCTGCCAATGCAGAGGTCACAAGTTTGATCCTTGGTCTGAGAAGATTCCACGTGCTGCGGGCAACTAAGCTTGTGTGCCTTAGAGCTGGTGCTTTGCAATTTTAGAAGCCACCACAATGAAAAGCCCGTGAACTGCAACTAGAGAGTAGCTCTCACTCACCACTACTAAAGAAAGCCATGTTCAGCAACAAAGACCCAGCACAGCCAAATAAATTAATAGATTAAAATTAAAAAAAATCACTGGTCATAAATCACCATGACTTTACAGTAATGAAAAAGTTGTGAGAATTACCAAAAATATAACACAGTGACACAAAGGGAGCAGATGCTTTTGGGAAGATGGTGCCAGTGGATTTGTTTAGACACAGGGCTGCCACAAGCCCTCAGTTTGTAAAACACACAGTCTCTGCAAATCTCAGTAAAGGGAAGTGCAATAAAAAAATGAGGCATGCCTTTGATAGAGGACTTCCTGTCTGTCAATCTCATTTCCCCTTTAACTTTCTAAGAGGGATTTGCTATCCTGAATATTTTTTTTTAATTCTCTTGCTTTTCTTTAAAAATATTTTCACATTTGTTTTTCTAAGCAATACATTGCTAGTTTTGCTTATTCTTGGACTTAATGTGAATGGCTTCATACTGTACATCTTCTGTAACTTGCACTTTTCATCTGATATCCAAGTGCTTGTAGTTAATTCATGCTCACTGACACAAAATACTTTTTTGGGTGAGTACACTAGAATCTAGGAATGGAGGTGTTCGGTCATAGGGTGTAGGTTCAGCTTAAAGATAAACATGATGTCAACTTGCTTCTAAATTTACCCTCCCACTAGTATCACCGACTCAATGGACGAGAGTTTGAGTGAACTCCGGGAGTTGGTGATGGACAGGGAGGCCTGGCGTGCTGCAATTCATGGGGTCCCAAAGAGTTGGACACGACTGAGTGACTGAACTGAACTAGCAGTGTACAAGAGTTTCAGTTGCTTCACATCCTTGTCATTGGTATTCTTAGACTTAAAAATTTTTTTGCCATCAAACCATCATGTTGTGCTCCTAAAAATATACAGTTTTTGTCGATTATTTCTCAGTAAAACTGGGAAAAAACAAATTTTTTGCCAACCTAGCAGGCAGAAAATTTATTTTGTAGTTCAGTTTTTTTTTTCATTCTTAGATTAAAACTTAAGAATTGAGATATATCTGATTATTTAGGGATTATGTCAGTTTAGTGCTATGGATTCTCTCCTAGTGTTATCTTACAAGTATTGATTGAATGTTTTTCTATGACAAGTAGTGTACCAGAATCATAAAGGAAAGGTAGTCTTTCTGCTCTCATGTTACTCTTAGTCTATAAGGAAAAATAGATCAATAGATAGTACATTGCATTATATATTAATACATTGTATAAGAAAGTTATTTAAAAGATTTGAAAGTGGCAGAAGGAAGCAGTGATCAAACTGAGGTGGAGGAGCAGAGATGGTGTCAGGAAAGGATTACATTTGAACTTGCATAGTTTCTGGCAGCGTGCATGGATGTGCGTGTGCTACGCCTGTCCGACTCTTTATGACCCCATCAACTATAGCCCGCCAGGCTCCTCTGTCCATGGAATTTTCCAGGCAACAGTACTGGAGCAGGTTGCCATTTGCTTCGCCAGAGGATCTTCCCTACCCAGGGATTGAACACACATCTCCTGCCTTGGCAAGTGAATTCTTTACTGCTGTGCCCCCTGGGAAGCCCTGTTCCTGGCAAGAGGGGATTACATTTGAACTGGGTCTGAGGTGATGTTCTCTCAGTAGAAAAGAGAGGAAAGGGGAATCCAGGCAGAGGAAATAATGTGAAGTCATGGAGATATGCTGCAGCCCAGGGCATCTCATGGAACTACAGATATTTTGATGTGTCAGGCGGAAGGAATTTGGAAGAAGACAGAAAGGCTAGATAGATCCTGGAGAGTCTTATCTGTTGTAAATGTCATCGGGGGGCTGACCTAGTCCATTCTTCATTGAAAACACCTGAGCAAGGGAAGAGTAATGATAGGTGATGCAAAGCAGATATTTCTTCCTTAGTGATAGGAGACATCTGTTTCCTCCAAATAGGAAAACAAAATTGCTGCAAAGATTTGTTACACATCAGTAATTAAAATCCTGCTTCTCTTTGTCTTAGCGGAGTTAGTCACAAAACTTTATGAGGCAGCTGTGAAGAAAGTTCCCAATAGTGAGGAATATCACTCTCACCTCTTCATGGCCTATGCCAGAGTGGGCGAATACAAGAAAATGCAACAGGTAACTTGATACCCAGCCTCCTGGGCTGTGGGTTTTCCCTGAAAGCCTTTTCACTGTGGTTGAACTGCAGTTGTGTGTGTGTGTCTGCACATGTATGCTTGCATACTGTATAGGAGTCAATCTTTGTATTCGTGTGTGTGGATCAACCAGATATTTGTGTGTGTGTGTTTTAAAGATGAACAACTATTCAGATTCTTTAACTGATTTATTTGGGAAACGTGATTGTTCTTTTATGGCTTAATATATGTTTTGTTTGGTTCTAGTAAGTACAATCTAAAGGACAATCTTTAGGTTGTCCCACTGCATCAGATCGCTGGAATTTTCAGAAAATGGGCAGAAATCCCAGAACAATAACTGAACAGAGTAGAAAAATTGGCTTTAAAAGTTTACATCTATTTTGTATATTCAGCCGTGTGTATAGCCTGCTAAGATTTTTAAATCCACAGCGGGGGGTTGGGGAGGGGAAATCCCTGTTGCTTGGGATGCTTCCCCTGGATGCAGCTTCTCCTTCTCTGCTAGTTAGCACATTTTTCGTGTTCCTTGTATACCTGTGAAGGTGCTTCATTTGGATACATTGGGACTGATACGTAAGTAAAACTGGCATCCCAGAGAAATGAAATTTGCCCAGTTAAGCTCATAAAGGGTTATGATGTCAAGCTAGAATTTTTTTTAAGAAATGCTTTGTGGATATAATATGTTCTGAAGGCAGATATTTCCTACTTGGGTTTTTATTTGGTCTTATTTACTTGAAATATCAGGCTTCCCAAGTGGCTCGGTGGTAAGGAACCTGCCTGCCAATGCAGGATCTCCTGCAGGAGACGCTGGTTTGATCCCTGGTTAGGAAGATCTCTGGAGAAGGAAATGGCAATCCACTTCAATATTCTTGCCTGGAGAATCCCATGAACAGAGGAGCCTGGTGGGCTATAGTCCATGGGGTCGCAAAAGAGCTAGACACAACCTGAGCAACTAACACTTTCACTTGAAGTATCAAACTGTAACACTAGATAAACTAGGGAAGGTGGGAGATACTGTATTAAGATAAATCCTTTAAAAATCAGTCTTTGTATTCACCTTGGCAAGTTTTTAAACTGGAAGAATTTTGGGGGGCCCAAATATAATTCTTTGAAGAAATTTTATCATTATCTTTATTGTTGGAGTATATTCTCAGGAAAAGTGTTCAGAAATTATAATTTTTCTTCTGTTGTAAAATGGGTGTATTTTTAAAAATTGGTAACACTAACATAAACATGTAAATCTTTAGTATCATTTTACTTCTAAGAGTATGTTTTAAGTGAAGCATATTAAGTATACATTAATGTGGACACAGGTAAAGAAATTACAGTTCACCTATATGGTAGGAAAACTACAACACCTCATTCTCACTCCCTGCACTCATCCGTGGTACTGTGTGTCTTTATTTGTTCACAGAAAGATATTCCCAGTAGTGATTGAAGAGAGCAGGTAGTAAAATGGCCTTCTCCCACTTCTCTCCCATCCACCTCTCCTTAATAAAAGATAGTTTTAGATATATGTACTGAAATATTGCTAGGATATAGGGCTGTGGATACTTTCTAGCTTACTTTCTGTTGTTTGTTTTTTTAAAAAGCTTTTGTTAATGTTATGATCCCACAAAATACATTTTTGAAATATATATTTTATAAAATATAAACACATAAAATAACAAAAAGTAGAAGTTCATGCAATGGCAATATTAAGGTAAATTTTGAGAAAAGGAAAAAATAATCTGCCACTTGATCAGCTTTTATTTTTGGAAGGTTTAACTTGTTGCCAGAGATGTGTGTAATTTTTCAGCTTGCTTTTTGGAGACTGTTGCTTTGACTTGGCTTAGTAGTTACAGCTTCTCAATGTTTTAACGATAGCTTGCTTTTGCATTGTCTTACTCTATTGTATTGGAAGAATGGAGTCCTCTAGTATTAAATGTCTCAGAACGGAGTTTGTTAGTTCTTATTCTACCTTTGTTGCTGCTCAAGTTAGTCACAGTTCTTAGCTCATATGTATGCTTATTTTGAAATGGGTATGTCCATCTGGGGTAATAGGTATTTTATAAATTACATGCTATGTTTCTTAAGAGTAAAGGCTTTTGTTCACTACTGAATCCTCAGTTCCTAGGATAACATATGCATGATACGTTTGTTAAATAATGAGCAATTTGCATAAACTGGTTTAGGTAAGAGGGAGGGAAGCCAGGGAATCAGAAAGTTTAAGGATTTCTGCCCCACAGATATCTTTGGCAGGTAGCATTTAAAGCCACCTTGAATAAAGAGTTGCTCGTTATTCACATGAGAGATGACTAGACTTTCCTTTTTCTGTTAGTGACATTGCTATTCTCTGAGTCACCAATTTGTGGGCACATTTTTCGGACTTCTCTGTGGTTGGAAGTTCTCTGTAGCAACAGAATGCTTGCACCTCTAAGACAGTAGGGTATCGGCATGAAAATTTTCTTTTGTTAGAAATTCATATTAATATCCCTTTTTATTTCTGTATGTCATTATAAAATGTTTTCTTTATCCAAATTATTGAAAAAAAATTTTTTTTAATGCTTTCCACTTCATTTCTTCAGTTTGGTGTTAGAAACAGGGATCTCAAGCAATCCTGGACTCTCCTCCTTATCCTCTATGTCCATTTTGTCTCCAGAGTCTTTTTCTTTTTTTTTTTTTAGTTTTTTTATTGACATATAGTTGGTTGCTTTGCAATATTGTGTCAGTGTCTACTATATAGCAAAATGAATCAGCCACACATACACATATATCCCCTCCCTTTTGGTGTTTCACCATCCAGATCATCTTGATTCTACCTCCAAGGTGTTTTTGAGGTTTCTCTCTAATTTTTTTTTTTTTTTGGCCACAGGGCTTGTAGGATCTTATTTCCCAATCAGGGATCATCCCATGCCCCCAGCAGTAAGAGCATGGAGTCCTGACCACTGGGTGACCAGAGAATTTTCTGTTTCATATACCGATTCTTGGTTTAGTTCTTCATTGCCTCCCCTATTCTTTCTCCTTATTTTCTTTCTTCACAGTACTGCTAAAACACTCTGGAAGAGTATAGATTTATACAATGTCACAGTGTTACTCTGTTCCTTTTTGAATGCCTTAATAACAAAGATACCTCTGTCTACTTCTTAGCCCTTTTCCCTTCTACTGCTCTTAATTTTTTGCTTCTGCTAGATGTCCTACCTGAGAGACTTCAAAACTTTTCACTTTCATGGATTGGAGAAGGAAATGGCAACCCACTCCAGTGTTCTTGCCTGGAGAGTTCCAGGGACGGGAGAGCCTGGTGGGCTGCCGTCTATGGGATTGCGCAGAGTTGGACACGACTGAAGTGACTTCGCAGCAGCAGATGTCCTACTTGTTCTTGTTAGCATGTCTTTTCTTTAATGTTTTTGTTTAGTTATTCATTTTGCTTCTACTAAGAAATTGATTCACTCCAAATGATTATATGTATTTTTGTCCCCACATCTTTGCTTTTAGACATTGTGTTTGACCTTCAAGTTCCATCTGAAAGACTGCTACTTTGGAGAAGGCTCTTCTCTGCTTTTCCTTAAAAAAATAAAAAAGAATAAATTTATTAACCTTGCTTTCCTTGGAAACACCCTGTTGTTTAGTCGCCAAGTCATGTCCAACTCTTAGAAAATCCCGTGGACTGTAGCCTGCCAGGCTCCTCTGTCTATGAAATTTCCCAGGAAAGACTACTGGAGTGGGGTGCCATTTCTTTCTCCAAGGGATCTTCCTGACCCAGGGGTGACGTCTCCTGCATAGCAGGTGAATTCTTTTACTCCTCAACCACCTGGCCAGCCCCTGGAAACACCTTAGCATGGTGTTTCTGTATAGGATTTTTGTTTGTTTGTGATAGTTTTTTTCAGGGATCAAACCCCATCCCCAATACTGAAGTGCTGAGTCCTAACCACTGGACTGCCAGGGAATTTCCCCATATAGGATGTTGATTTTTATTGTCAAGAATATTTTTAGTTGTCTGAATATTTGTCTTTCCTCCTAGCTTTTAAGTGCCTTGGGGATCAGGACTCAATTTTTGTATTCTTGGCAGGAATAGACATTTCCTTCCACTTAATGTAATAGGGGCTCCATGTATTTTTTTCAATAGTTAACTGTGATAATTAGCTGACAGAGTTCTTAGCATTGAGTACTAATTGGGCAGTTATGGACAGATTCTCAGTTTTACATAAATAGATTTTTGCTCCTTTATGCCATGTTTCTTCTTTTAAGTATTTGAGTATTATACATTATACAACGAAAGGGTTCAATTCTAATTAATGGTATCTTGAAAGAACTTGAATATTTTCCTAACCTAAGAATTATTTTTTGAATGATGTCAGAGTAATTTTGTCTAACTTTGAAGTTTAAATATGCTGTATTTTTTAAATTTTGCTGTAATTGATTAGTGCAGTGGCTTCAGTAAAGTTTGTTTATTGATATATAGTCATAAGCCACATTTGTTTTTGCTTGGTAGTCTACGAGAACTATATTGGAATGCAGTATTCTCTAGGAACACTGGGCTTCAATTTGAGAAAATGTGATTTAAGAGGTGAAATATTATTCCTGATCTTGTAAAAATTCGCCGTTTTGATTACCTCTCTTGTTAGCCTATAGAGCATACCCATAGTAACCGGTGTATGTAAACATGTGGTTATTTTCCTTGGAAACTTCTTGCCACATATCATTAACTGCTCTCTGTCTGATGTTTTCTAAAAAAAATATTTATGGCTCTCTGTCTTTCAGGCTGGCATGGCTCTATATAAGATTGTCCCCAAAAACCCTTACTACTTTTGGTCTGTGATGAGCTTAATCATGCAAGTGAGTATGGCATTCAGAATGGGATTGAGATTTGTTTTTATTTTTGTGTACAGTAATTGTCCTTAATGTGTCCTCTGGACATCTTGGATAATAGGTTGCAGCATGTGTCAAACAGGGACTTGATACACTGTCAGCTGATTTTTTTCAGTTGAGTTTTGGTATTCTTTATGAGTTGATATATTGGTTTATTTGTGTGTAATACACAGTGTATTTCCCCTTAACCTTAGATCTATTACTAGGTCGCTTGATCAAGTATGAGCCTGGAAATGTTCGCTATTGTTGGTTAGTGGACAGATCATTGAACTGGGTGACCTTGTTTTGTCACTTCTTTCTGAGCCTGAGTCTGCTCTTTTGCCTAATAGAGATGCTTATCTCCCAGCACCACTTTGAGGACAAAATAAGATACTGTGTATGAGAGGGTGGAGAGGAAGGTGTTAAAATGTAGCAGTTTAGAACAGAGCGGCTCAGACTACTCTGCTTTTCAAATTCTGGCTTTACCCCAAGTCTTGAGCTGTTGGGCAATCTTTTTAACCTTAGTTTATCTGTAAAATAAGCATAATAACTACTATGAAAGGTTGTTTACAGGAGGCAAATGAGCTGGGAGCAGAATCTTTGGCAATGTTAAAATGATTAATATCATGTATCGTTTTTAATGATCAGTCTGAGGCAACTGTAGCTATTAAGTAAGCCATGCTATAAATAGAAGAAATTGGCATTTCCTTTATAATACGTGAACATCTCAAGAAGACATTGCAAAAGTTTTTCTCTTCAAATGCTTGGTACCGTTTATCTATAATAAACAGTATAAACCTAACCCCCCTTAATATATTTCAAGGAAAATGTTTGAATGACCTATATAAAAGTTAGGTCATATTGTAGAAGCTGTTTCAAGAATGTGTAAGATAATAAATCTTAAGAAATCTCTTGTAAAGCAAACCATCTCTAAGGTATCTTCTTGGTAAATTCAAAATTAGGTCTGATATTTGACATAATGGTTTGTTAATTATGGGCCAGAGTCACAGTAATAGTCTGCATGGAGATAATATAAATAGTGCAAACAGGGAAGAAATTTGAATGAAACATGTATCTTTCTCCTTCAGTCTATATCAGCACAGGATGAAAACCTCTCAAAAACAATGTTTCTGCCCCTTGCTGAGAGAATGGTAGAAAAAATGGTAAAAGAGGACAAGATAGAAGCAGAGGCTGAAGTGAGTAATTTAAACCCCACTTTTGTATTTGCATGATTTTGATACTGTTACAATATTATGAATTGTTGCTTTATTCCCTTTAGGGAACTAGTTCCTCACTTGTCTTTTGTGTAAATGTGAAACTGGAATTCCCGAGCCTAGGTGTAGTGAATGAAAGAGCTGTTGTTTCTTGCATGCTTCCAGCAAGTGTTCTCTGTTGAGATATACACAGATAGGGGAGATACTATTGCCTGATTCTCACTGTTGATTTCATCTTATTTGAAGATAGTGCTCTTTTCTATTAGACAGCTTTTTAAAAACATATAAATGACATATCTCTATTATTGAAAAGTTTCAGTGGTTACACTTTTTGTTTTTTCTGTAAGGTTGAACTTTATTATATGATCCTGGAACGTTTGGGAAAGTACCAAGAAGCCTTGGATGTTATCAGAGGAAAATTAGGAGGTAATTGAGGGTCTGTTTCTTTACATACTTACCCATCTATATTGTCAAACTTTTTGTTTTTCAGTTAGATAAAACATACCTTAACAGTTTTTTATTTAGCCATGAGGGAGCATAATCAATTGTTTAAAAATCATTAATGTTTTCTTCTCCTCTGAGCTGCTTTTCCTTAGTCTTTCCTGTTTGTAAAAATTTGGTTAATCACTTTATATGTTAAAGAAGTTAGAGCTCTTTTCTGTTGTTGTGAAAATACTTTTTTCCTTTTTGTTGGAAAATTTATTTGTATGAACTTCATAGATGGTGTTAACTATTTCTCTGTTTTTAGACATTTATAACAATTTGTTTCCTAAATATTTACACATCTTTGATTTCCTTAGGAGAAATTCATGGGAAAGCAGTTATTGTTTTGACAACTCTGGTTTTTAATTATAACTTTATGGTCAGTTTCTTTTATGGCCTCATAACTGTCATTAGGTCCAGCCATGAAAAAGATTTTGTTTCATACAAGTAATGTATATCCTTTACTAAAACCATAACAGTAACTGAGAGTTTTAACTATTTTAATTATATAAAATATAGGAAGAGTTTTGTTTTATTACTAATGTTACTTTGTAACTTTGGCCTCCTTGCAGGTGAGTAGAAGTCAACTTTGTATTTTATTCAGTTAGGTTGTAGTTCTATGGATAATTAAGTTTAAATTTTCTATAGAAAATTCATAATGTAATTATTGGCCTCCTGAATCTGCTTAATCTGCTGAAAGGTTTTAAAAGAACAGGACAGATATAATTTGGTCAGAAATTTAATCCTAGTTTTTTTGTTCCCAGCTGTTGGAAGAATTTGATTCATTTCTTTTCTTTTAATCATCCTCCTAACATCTCCCCTTTCTCATCTTGTTCATGTCCAAGCTTATTTAATGTTTTAAAAGAGTGTGGATGGTGAATCTATGGTCTAAATATACAAGTCCTCAGATACTCTTGGGATTTTATGTGTATCCCATATACTAGATCTTCAACTCAGTATGTTCTGGATCCTTTTATTTTATAGGAAAACAAGATTTAGAAGTTTATATCAGAAATATACTATTTTTCTTTTCAGGAAAATAACCTTTAGTGAGATAGAACTTTATATCTAACGGTGATCCTATTTTCTGAGAGAGTGAATTTTAAGAACATGTGACAGTTTCCTTCTTGTACTTGGACTTTGTTCTGATTTCTGAGTGAAAATGAAACCAGTGTACTAACTTTTATTACTTTTAATTGTAGAAAAGTTGACAAGTGAGATTCAGAGTCGGGAAAATAAATGCATGGCTATGTATAAGAAACTGAGCAGGTGGCCAGAGTGTAATGCCCTTTCTCGGCGCCTCTTACTGAAAAAGTAAGTATTTGCTTCTTGGACTATGAGAGTGGAGTGGGGCTTTTTGATTTTTTTGGACTATATCCTTTGAGATTTCTGGGCATAAAGTGAAGTCCTTTGGTTGCGTGTCCTGGATATTTTTGAAAAGTTTTTGATGAGCCTTCATCTTTCAGTAAAGAGATATAGTGAAACTTTTGCCACCAGGATGCTGAGTATTCAGAGTGAATGCTGAAATTTCATTAATTTGTTAAACTAAGTATTGGTCTCCCCCCAGCCCACCTAGGAAGCACTGTGGCAGGTTTTCTATAAAGAATATTAGGTTTTTAGACCTGGTTATTTTATTGAAGGAAAAAATAGCTTCTTAGAAGTGTTTGACCTTGAAAATACCTTTGGAGTTGCTGCCCTTTTAGGGCTGTAGAAGAAACCCAGAGGGAAGATTGGATTTCTCCTAATGAAGACTAAAATATCACTTAGAAAATAAGTTGAGTATCATGGTTCCTCAGGCAGATTTGTCACAACTTGGGTTTAATCCTGTGTGCACCATTCAATCTGATTTTAGCTCAGATGACTGGCAGTTCTATCTGACTTATTTCGATTCTGTCTTTCGACTGATTGAAGAGGCCTGGACTCCTCCTGCTGAAGGTGAACAGTAAGTTGTCTTTTTTCCTGAATTACAGCACTTTTTAATATGTTGTAGCAAAAAGATTTCCTTATAAGCCTAATTAAATTTTCTGTCTCAATAATGTATCTCTTTTAAAGAAAGATTTTTTTTTCCATTTTAAAATTTTAAAATAAATGCATGTCCATTGTAAACATCCTAAATTAGGACAGAAACATATGGTGTGAAAAATGTTAGTTCCTAGTTACCCTATCATCCCACGATGTTTTTTCCCCCAGTTTTATTGAGATATGATTGACAGAAATTACTCTTGGTAATAGTTTGATATCTTCCAGATTTACTTGAAAAAGACGTTGATGTGTTCCAAATTTATTTATATTATGCATATACTAATGTAACTATTCTTATTTAATATAAAAATGAAATTCTTTTAGATGTAATGATTTACAACTTGATATTCTCCCACCTTGAAATGTATCTTGGGTGTCTTTCCATATATAGTAAACACAGATTTGATTAATTCTTTTTAGTGACTTAAGAGAACTCCGTTTTAGAAATGTACAAAATTCATTCAATCTGTCTCCTGTTGATGGGTACTTGTATTGTTGCTGATTGCTGTTTTGGGGGCTATTACAGACAGTATTCATAAATAGGATCTTTTAAAAAAGTGAATAAGGAAATAGGATTCATGAAAAATTATGAAACGATGCTTACTTTATAATATTAACTAAGTCTCTAATTTTTCTCAGACTCATTTTCTTAGCACTAAAATTTATTTATATTTTTAATTAGGTAATATTTTATATATGCAAAATATATAAATAATTTTTAAGAAAGCAGTAGAGGTGGTTAGTCTCTGTAATAATCAGATGCCAGAACTGGGAGGAATCATGTGTCATACTAACCATCAGAATATGCTCATAGCTTTTATTCTCATATGTATTGTTTTATTGTTATCAGATACTTCTTGTTATTTTTAGTTTGTTTCTTGAAATCAGTTTGGCTTGACTTGTAAGTTTTGGCACAGAACAATAGAGGCACAAAATACCTTTTTCATGTGTTTATACCCAGCTCTTTAGAAGGAGAAGTACATTATTCTGCAGAAGAAGCTGTGAAGTTTATAGAAGATCGGATAACAGAAGAATCTAAAAATTCTCGCCATCTCCGAGGACCACATCTAGCTAAACTGGAGCTGATTAGACGTTTACGACGTCAGGGTTTTAATGATGAGTACAAACTGGGTAAGAAGCTGTAATAATATTTGGGAACCATGGAGAAGGGATAGGGACACACTCGGTACCCAAGGGCTGTATCTATTCTCTGAGGCCTACAGTATAAAGTTGTGTTTTGCGAAGCAAATGGCTTCATAACCTGAAAAGAATTACTAATGAATGGATCACTAATAAAATTAGGCCTCAGTCACACATACAACTTGGCTTAACTTTAACATTTCTCTCTATGCCGTCAGTCTTTGTCAGGCATTCTTTTGCTGACCTAACAATAATATCAAAATAAATTTCAAAGTAAAATAGCCAGTTCTGTAAAAGTTTGAGGATTTCAAGAAATGAATGAATGAATTTCTTGAAAACCTGCTCTAAGCACTCACAAAACCATTGACAAAATAACTTCTGGCCAAATTAGAGCAGTTAACAGTTGAGAAAATTTATAAGGATAATGACAAGATGGGAGAAGAGAATGATTTGGATAGTAGAGGATTAAGAGAGACCTTCAGGAGATTTGATGAAGCGCTTAGATGTTTTTGTAAAATGGTTCTTATTGAGCTTTCTGTACAAGAGTGAATGTGGTCATATCGTACTAGTTCACAGTTTTATGGGGAAAAAGCACTACTCCCAGCCAAAATCTGCTCATACTAAGAATTAGAATTAGCTTTAGTTTTAGTTATATCCTAAATTTTGTTAGGTTTAGGATCGTGAACTTTAAAAACTTTTTTTTTTTTAAAGACGAAGCTCCAAAGAACGTTGTTCCCCCCCCTACCCCATTCATCATTGTAGAAATTTGGTTCTCATTAAAACTTGATTAAGAGAGTTTTTTTAGGGACCAGTTGTCCTCAGATGATGAGCACTTCTCAGTACCTAACACCTATCCTAGAACATCTCTTTCCCTTCTAATCATGTAATTAGCGTTCTCTGCAGTTTATCCTAAAATTAACTGGCTATCTCGGTCATTCTAGTTTTGTATTCCATGTTGACTTCTTTCTTTGGGTCTACCTCAGTCACGTTAGTTTGTATTTATTCCCAAATTGCAAATGAAAATTCTTCATGTGACTTTTAGCAAAATATTGTTAAAATATATTTCAAAGAATTGATTTTTTTGGATTTCCCTGGTTGTCCGGTGGTTAGGACTCTGTCCTTCCACTTCAAGGGGCCTGGGTTCAATCCCAAGTTGAGGAAGTAGGATCCCACAAGCTGCATGGTGCAGGCCAAAAAAAAAAAGAAAAGAAAAAAGCTTTCTTTCCAAAGCTGGAAAGAAAACTATTTGGATCTGCTTTCACACTTGTTATTAAATTCATCTCCTATCTTCGTCTTCCCTCTCACCCACCTGAATCTTACAAATTGGATTTGTCTAATGATTTAAGGGACTAGATCTGATAGATAGAGTGCCTGATGAATTATGGATGGAGGTTCATGATATTGTACAGGAGACAGGGATCAAAACTATCCCCATGGAAAAGAAATGCATAAAAGCAAAATGGCTGTCTGGGAGGCCTTACAAATAGCTGTGAAAANATTTAAGGGACTAGATCTGATAGATAGAGTGCCTGATGAATTATGGATGGAGGTTCATGATATTGTACAGGAGACAGGGATCAAAACTATCCCCATGGAAAAGAAATGCATAAAAGCAAAATGGCTGTCTGGGAGGCCTTACAAATAGCTGTGAAAAGAAGAGAAGTGAAAAGCAAAGGAGAAAAGGAAAGTTACAAGGATCTGAGTGCAGAGTTCCAAAAAATAGCAAGAAGAGATAAGAAAGCCTTCCTTAGCAATCAATGCAAAGAAATAGAAGGAAACAGAGCCCGTCGGAGCTGGAAATGCAACTGTTGGGAGCTTCGGAGGCTGCGGAGCTGGAGGCGGAGGCGGCTGGGGAGGCGAGTGATGTGACCAGCCGCCGTCGCTGTCTCTTCCTCTTTCCTGCCGCCTCCTGTGTCGAAAATAACTTTTTTTTAGTATAAAGAAAGGAGAAAAAAAGAGTAGCCGTACGCCGCTCACGCCCTCTCTCCCCCTCAGCCCTCTGACTTGTGAGGGAGCCCGGGGTGGCTGCTCCTCCGTCGGGGCCGCGCCGCCGAGCCCCGGCCGCCCCCGCCCGCCGCCCCCATGCATCCCTCCTACAGTCGGGCCGCCACCATGATAGGCGACATCGCCGCCGCCGTGTCCTTCATCTCTTAAGTTCCTCCGCACCAAGGGGCTCACGAGCGAGCAACAACTGCAGACCTTCAGTCAGAGCCTGCAGGAGCTGCTGGCAGAACATTATAAACATCACTGGTTCCCAGAGAAGCCCTGCAAGGGANAGGATTTGAAATAGCTCAACTGGAATTCCATCACCTCTACTAGCTTTGTTTATAGTGATGCTTTCTAAGGCCCACTTGACTTCACATTCCAGGATGTCTGTCTTTAGGTGAATGATCACAACATCGTGATTAGCTGGGTCATGAAGATCTTTCTTGTACAATTCTGTGTATTGTTGCCACCTCTTAATAGCATCTCCTTCTGTTAGGTCCATGCCATTTCTGTCCTTTATTGAGCCCATCATTGCATGAAATGTTTCCTTTGTATCTCTAATTTTCTTGAAGAGATCTCTAGTCTTTTCCACTCTGTTGTTTTCCTATTATTTCTTTGCACTGATCTTCAGGAAGGCCTTCTTATTTCTCCTCGCTATTCTGTGGAACTCTGCATTCAAATGGGTATATCTTTCCTTTTCTCCTTTGTTCAGCTTACCCATGTGTAATCTGGTAATTATAACACCTTAATACAAAATCTAAAATAAAATACAAAAAGCAATTTCCACAATAATTGGAAACAATGCTCATGCATATTTATTACTATGAGTTCTTTCAAAGATTGCTCTTTTCACATTTCCCCTCTCCTTGGAAACTATGAAAATTAAAGGATAAAAACAAAAACAGCAAGCATGCAAGTCTGTAGTGGTGATATAAACACTCTTCTCTTTTTCCCTAACACTTCATTTTCATTCTTTTTCTAAAGAAGCAATCAACTGATGCATATCACATTCTAATACATTTTATGCACTAAAAAGTAGGCATATTTGGCTCTCAACTGTGTCAGATTTTCACAAGAATCCATATTTTTAAACTCATCACTGACAAATAATTTTCAGTAAATGGTTCACTCACATAAATTATGTTAGTTTAATCGTATAAAATAAGTAGGGTGAGAAACTTGAATTTCGGAAATATTCTGGAGTTCAGTTTAAGAAATCAATAGTTATTTAATTCTTTAATTCCTAACATGTATAGTGAAAAGTGTTGAAGACAATACAAAAAATAAAATAAAATAAAATGATATCAGATCAAGTAATCATATTATAAGTAAACTCCTTACTATCTCTTCTGGAGAAATTAGATCTCAAGAAACATATAATCAGTTATGTTCTAAGTGGAAATAAACTGTGAATCAGTTTTATATAATCATATGATAGTAAATTGAGAATTTATTCAAATTAGATGATAGAATTCAGATTGGATGATCGAGGATGTCTCCACTGATCTGAACTGACTGTCTCTCCAGCATCTGTGTCTGCTACTCTCAGTCTTGAACTTGACAATCCTGTTGCTGAGAACAGCTCAGAGTTCTCTACACATAGACCATACAGTTTTGGGACTCCACCTGGGCTCATGTTGCCATCTCTCTCAGGACAGTCTTCCAGAAGCCTTTCTTTAATACATCACCCTATCTCCCAGTGTATAGATAATGTATTTTTTCCTCTATTCTCCAGTAATAATTTTTATCTAGCTTTTCTACATCAGATATTGTGATAATCATTTTCTGCATCTATTTCACCTGAACATTTGATAGGTCTTTGAAGATATGGGTTATTTTCTGCCCTGTCTTGTGATTCCCTACAAATCCCTGAGTTTCTATTGATAGCTGCTGTGTTAGCACAGAAAAAGTGCAGCCCTGCTTCTGAGAGTAATCACGTTAGACATCATCTCCCTTCTTGAATTTTGTTTCCCCATCATCAGTTTTCTTGTCACAGCTAACTTAGATGCACTCAGATTCTGGACTCTGACCTCTAAAGTGTTACCAATGGCCCTCCTCCCAGAGCACCAAATCAGCGATCGTAGTTGTTGCCCTCATGGTTAAATTTACTCGTTGCTCCAAGAATATTTGAGAGTTTTTGGTCATAAATATTGATGCATCTTTAAACATTAAGCTTTTATTTTGTCAGCAAAACTCATTCTTCTGTTTTCATACACTTACACTGTAAGAAGAGGCAAAAAAGTGAGAAATTCGGTTACATTCTTAGCCAGTGGTAAAAGATAATGAAAGCCTTTGAGAATTATTTAAAAAACTATTTCCGATATCCTTCTAAAAAATGTCAGCAGTATCACCATTGGCTGGCAGAATGTGTTGTCATCCACATATCATTGGGGAGTAATAGCTTCTCACTCAAAGACTTCAACCTAAGTGCATATTGAGAAAGACTCAAGGACCCAACTTTACACTATTTTTCCAGTTGACAATCTTATATACTGCAATGTATATAAAAAATCAGATATATCTTGAGAATCCATTGTCAAGTAGTGTAGGATGGAGAAAAAAAATAGAGTAAATAAAAATTGTCTTATTGGCCATTTGCATGAAGGAAACACTGCTGGAGGTACTAGTTTAGTGAAATTAAAGAATATCATGATCGTTTTTAATCCTGGGGATAAAAATTGCCTTGATAAATGGATGACGAAGTTTTAATCCACAGAAAAATTACTTGAGACAAGATCAAATATGTTGGCCTTCAAAAAGAGTCTACCATTTAATACTCACCAAAATATTAGTGAAGTGTATAATAGAATGACCATCAGTTTGGGGGTATAAGACATTTTTTATTAGATTGGGTTTATAAACTTTGGGGAAGAATGCCTTTTTCATAGATCCAAGAATCAAACCTGTGTTTCCTTCTTTGTAGGCAGATTCTTCACCATCTCAGTTACCAGGGAAGTCCCATATTAGGAAGTACATGATATCAATACAACACCACTGATAATTAAAATTCTGGTCTTTTGACTAAGGGGTTAGCAGTTTTCCCCATGTAAAATTATAAATTTACCCATGCCATCCTCCATTCATTGGAAGCAAATAACTGAGATTATATTCAAGAGAAGGAAAATTAAGCTCTAACTACTAGAAGGGGCATCAACAAGTTTGTAAATATAATTTTAAATTAATTAATATATAGTTGGAAAGAGATTCTTTGAAGTTCTTTAGATATCTTATTTCTCCTTAAAATTTTGTACATTAATTTAAGCATTTACTGATGTATTTTACTGTCAGGAATTGTTACTATGTTGGAATCACAGTCATTTTTCATTTACCTCATTACTTTTACATTTTTTAATTAAAACTATTCTGTAGGGAAGATGTGTTCCTTCACTCCTTTGTTTATTCATATAATATGGATTCACTGCACTTATTTTATACTAGAAGCCAATATTATCATTATTTATTTATTTACTCAAATTATTCCTGCTTGAGCTTATCTCAGCTCTTTCATGTTGGCTCCTATGTCCTTGGAACATGACACTGCTTTTTATTTAGTTTGTTTTGGCTTTACATACTCTGGTAGTACAAAGTGCTCCAGACTCATATTTTCCCTACCCCTTTCCTGGAATCAAGACTAGTTTCTTTTTTTGAAAGATAATATTAGAAACCTAGATCTGGATACTAGATGTGATCATAGCTACCAAGGTGTCTAATTTTATGTATTTTTTCAATAGTCAAAACTAGAATATATATATATATATAATGTAATACATATATTTATGTATGCTAATTTATGTTTTTATATATTTCCAGGTTGTATTATATACAATAAATATAAGAACAGTTATAAAAATATATATAAAAATATAAACAATTGCTAATATATATGTATCAGTTCAGTTCAGTTCATTTCAGTTGCTCAGTTGAGTCCGACTCTTTGCAATCCCATGAACTGCAGCATGCCAGGCCTCCCTGTCCATCACCAACTCCCAGAGTATATATACATATAAAATCCATGTACACACATACATATATATNTGTATTATATACAATAAATATATAAACAGTTATAAAAATATATATAAAAATATAAACAATTGCTAATATATATGTATCAGTTCAGTTCAGTTCATTTCAGTTGCTCAGTTGAGTCCGACTCTTTGCAATCCCATGAACTGCAGCATGCCAGGCCTCCCTGTCCATCACCAACTCCCAGAGTATATATACATATAAAATCCATGTACACACATACATATATATATTTATTAGTCTATCTAATATCTTAGACTTTACTCCACAAATATAAGATTCATCTATCTTTCCTGCCTTGATCATTGTAACTTGTTTTTTACAGTAAGAAATTTGACTTTCATTATCTAAAATATGTACATGTATCTTTTCAACCCTAGTTTACATATAAAACAGATTCAATTGCTAATCTATACCTCTACAAGAAACCCACTTGTTAACCATAGTAGAGTATTTATGTATAGATTTTTGTTTGTTTTTTGCATTACTTTATCTAGCTCAAAGAGGTTTCCTAAGTAACTTTTATCTGTTCCTTCTCCCTGTTTTCTTTGATGAGGTTATGGAATGTATTTTATCAAGCACATTTGTAATATACTTAGTTTCATTTGCTACAATTTGATGTTTGTACAATTTCTTCCCACATCCTGGTTAATGTTCCAATATTAGCCCTCATTATGTTTTATTATTTATGACATATACTTCTGCAGGTTTTGACAAACCTAAAGAGATATGTGTCTGCTGCAACTACCTTACATAACAGTTTCAATAAAATAAAAACTTCTGAGTTAAAACTTCCCCCTTCCCCAGCCTCTTAAAAACCATTGGTATATTTTCTTTCCCAAGACTTTTGACTTTTCCACAAAGTCACATCATAAATGGAATCACACAATATGTAACTTTATGGTTCTGTCTGCTTATCTTTATCAAAATGCATTTAAGAAACATTCGCATTGGACCATGAACTGATAATTAGCTATTTCTTGCTAAATTATGTTCTATTAAAGTTTGTTTTTATTCCTAGTTTATAGAGAGTGTTTATCATAACTGGATGCCAAATACTCTTTCTGTATCTGTTGAGTTTTGTAGATATGACAAATTATATTAGTTGTTTTTTGATTGTTAGTCAGCTTTGAATTCTTAGGTTAAAACTTATTTGGTCATGATGTATAATATATCACAAACTAAGAGATGGGAATACCAGACCACCTGACCTGTCTCTTGAGAAACCTGTATGCAGGTGAGGAAGCAACAATAAGAATTTGACATGGAAAACCAGACTAGTTCCAAATAGGAAAAGGAGTATGTCAAGGCTGTATATTGGCACCATGCTTATTTAACTTCTTTGCAGAGTAGATCCAGAGAAGGCAGTGGCAACCCACTCCAGTACTCTTGCATGGAAAATCCCATGAACAGAGGAGCCTGGTAGTCTGCAGTCCATGGGGTCGCTAAGAGTCGGACATAGCAGAGGAACTTCACTTTCACTTTTTACTTTCATGCATTGGAGAAGGAAATGGCAACTCACTCCAGTGTTCTTGCCTGGAGAATCCCAGGGCCAGAGGAGCCTGGTGGGCTGCCGTCTCTGGGGTCTCACAGAGTCAGATACGACTGAAGCGACTTAGCAGCAGCAGCAGTAGCAGAGTAGCTCATGAGAAATGCTGCACTGGATGAAGCACAAGCTGGAATCAAGATTGCCAGGAGAAATATCAATAACTTCAGATGTGCAGATGGCACCACNTGTGTGGATCACAATAAACTGTGGAAAATTCTGAAAGAGGTGGGAATACCAGACCACCTGACCTGTCTCTTGGGAAATCTGTATGCAGGCCAAGAAGCAACAGTTAGAACTGGACGTGGAACCACAGAGTGGTTCCAAATAGGAAAAGGAGTACGTCAAGGCTGTATATTGTCACCCTGCTTATTTAACTTATATGCAGAGTACATCATGAGAAACGCTGGGCTGGAAGAAGCACAAGCTGGAATCAAGACTGCTGGGAGGAATATCAATAACCTCAGATATGCAGATGATACAGCCCTTATGGCAGAAAGTGAAGAGGAACTAAAAAGCCTCTTGAAAGTGAAAGAGGAGAGTGAAAAAGTTGGCTTAAAGCTGAACATTCAGAAAATGAAGATCATGGCATCTGGTCCCATCACTGCATGGGAAATAGGTGGGGAAACAGCGAAAACAGTGTCAGACTTTATTTTTTTGGGCTCCAAAATCACTGCAGATGGTGATTGCAGCCATGAGATTAAGACACTTACTCTTTGGAAGAAAGGTTATGACCAACCTAGATAGCATATTCAAAAGCAGAGACATTACTTTGCCAACAAAGGTCCGTCTAGTCAAGGCTATGGTTTTTCCAGTGGTCATGTATGGATGTGAGAGTTGGACTGTGAAGAAAGCTGAGTGCCAAAAAATTGATGCTTTTGAACTGTGGTCTGGAGAAGACTCTTGAGAGTCCGTTGGACTGCAAGGAGATCCAACCAGTCCATCCTGAAGGAGATCAGCCCTGGGTGTTCTTTGGAAGGAATGATGCTGAAGCTGAAACTCCAGTACTTTGGCCACCTCATGCGAAGAGTTGACTCCTTGGAAAAGACTCTGATGCTCGGAGGGATTGGGGGCAGGAGGAGAAGGGGACGACTGAGGATGAGATGGCTGAATGGCGTCACTAACTTGATGGACACAAGTCTGAGTGAACTCCGGGAGTTGGTGATGGACAGGGAGGCCTGGCGTGCTGCCATTCATGGGGTCTAAAAGAGTCGGACACGACTGAGCGACTGAACTGAACTGAATCTCCACACACAGAAGAAGTTTTGGTCTTTTTCTCACTAGTGAGTGATTCTTAGCCTCTTTTGGATCAGAGACCTGTGAGAATCTGATTAAAGCTATGGGATCTCTGTTTCTAGGAACAGAAGGAACTGAGGCCTGAAATCTTACAGAGATCTTATTAAAAATCTCTGCTTCCTAAGTCTAGTTCAATTTGAGAGCATTCTACTTTTATTGTTTTTATTTTTAATTTGAGGAGAAATAAAATGAGCGAGTAGCTTTCTGCATATCCAGGTTTAAATTTTACATTGTGACTTTGGAGTTATTGGCCCATGGCTCTTCCGATTGACTTTCTCTTCTGTTGGTGTGCCTGTTAACAAACATTATCTTTCATACAGTTAACATTTATTTAATATTTGTTAAGTAGTTCAAGAACTGGAGAAAAGCTTGTTTGTTTACATATAGACTCAGGTATTTAAACTTTAATGAAAACTTTTTAACTATTTAAACTTCAGTTGAATGAAAAACTTCACATTTCCTCAGTGTAATAACTGAGTTGATAAGATTCAACTTCTTTTTCAAGTATTCATTTATTTTTAAACTAGCAAGCCATCTTCTGGCTGTCATTGTCATCCTCATTCTCACTGAAGCAAAATTTTCATTTAATTGAAATAAACGTTTCTCAAATCAGACTTATCACTTAAATTAGAAATTTCTTTAGTCCATGAATTATTTAGTGATATTTTACCTTCCTCTCTCTTAGGTGATCCAGAGGAATTAATGTTCCAGTATTTTAAAAAGTTTGGGGATAAACCTTGCTGTTTCACAGACCTCAAGGTGTTTGTTGACCTCTTGCCTGCTACACAGTGTACAAAAGTAAGTAGGGTTCTGTTGGTTACCTGCATGAATTGTAACTAGGTTAAGAGTTCATGTTTCTTTTCTAAAATGGCTGAATTGAAAGTAGTGGACATGAGATTATCAAGATATTACTCTGTCAAGCCAAGCAGTCTAGGTGCTGCAGATATAAGGTATAATTTCTTATAAAGCTGGGCCTCAGTGAGAATAAGCCCCTGGTAGGTAACTGAATTCTCCTGGTGTGTGTGTAGAGAGAGAGAAATAATACAGAGAGATTTGTATGTCTTTCACCCATTTTGCCTACTCAGATTTTACCAGGTTTACGTGCATTCACCTGTATGTATATGTGGGGGGGTGTGTGTGTGTGTATCTAGTGTGTGTAGTGCATGTGGATTCATGTGGCCACTACGTAGACAAGATGCATAGTAGTTCTGCCACCAGAGTGCCCCCCGTGTGCTGCCTACCCTTTTCTGCCCACAGCCACTTCCCTGTGTCTCCTCCTCTACCCATCCCTCTCCCTTAGCAACTGCCAATATGTTTTCTTTTCCCACAATTTTATCATTTTAAGAATGTTATATAATGGAATCCTATTATGTATAACTTTCTTTACTCAGCATAATTCCCTGGAGTTCATCTGTGTTGTTACATGTACCATGTTCATTGCTGGTACAGCAATATTATTCTGAATAACATTCCTTGAAATGGATGTACCACAAGTTTCTTTAACTTGTTGAAGAACATCTGGGTGTCTCTGGTTTTAGGCTATTACAAATAGAGCTGCTGTGAACATTTGCATGCAGGTTTTTTATGTGAACCTAAGTCTTCATTTCTCTGAGAAAATGCCCAGGAGTTCAGCTGTGGGGTCTTATGGTAGCTGCATGTTTAGCTTTTTAGAGAAAAGGCCTAACTTTTCTACAGTGACTAGGTCTTTTAAATTCCTGTTAGCTATATTAGAGTCATCTGGTTTTTCTGCATCCTCATCAGCATTAGGTGTTAATCACAGTTTTTTATTTTTGCCATTCTGGTAAATATGTAGTGATGTTTCATTATGGTTTTAATGTGCATTTCCGTGATGGTTAATATTGTTAAACATTTTTTCATGTGTTGATTCGCCATCTGTATTTTCTCCTCAGTGAAATGTCTGTTATTATCTTTTGCTCATTTTCTAATTGATTTTTTTTTTCACTGTTGAAGTTGCTCAGTCGTGTCCTACTCTTTGTGACCCCATGGACTGTAGCCTACTAGGTTCCTCCGTCCATGAGGTTTTCCAGGCAAGAGTACTGGAGTGGGTTGCCATTTCCTTCTCCAGGGGATCTTCCTGACCCAGGGATCAAACCCAGGTCTCCTGCATTGTAGCTAGATGCTTTACCGTCTGAGCCACCAGGGATTTTTGCTGTTGAATTTTGAGAATTCTTTAGGTATTCTGGATATAAGTCCTTTGTCAGATATGTGGTTTCAAATATTTTCTCCCAGACTATAGCTTGTCTTTTCATCCTCTTAATAGGATCCTTTGCAGAGCAAAGTTGTGTTTTTGCCCATGTCATGGGACTTAGCTCCCTGGCTGGGAGTCAAACCTCAGCAGTGAAAGCACTGAGTCCTAGCCACTGGACCACCAGGAAATTCCCAGAGTAAAATTTTAAAGTTTGATGAAGTCCAGTGGACTTCCCTTTTAATGTCTTGTCTCTGATTTTTTCAAAACTGTAGCAGTTAATTGCTGAATTTGTCAAATCATGATTTATTCTTACTGAAGCAGTCATCAAATCTTAGGGATTTTTAAAAAATAAACCTTGAAGGCCCGAATAGACATTTCTCTGAAGAAGACATGCAGTTGGCCTACAGCCACGTGAAAATATATACAACATCACTAATTATTAGAGAAATGCAGATCAAAGCTACAATGAAGTTTCACCTCATACCAGTCAGAATGGCCTTCAACAAAAAGTCTGCAAATAATAAATGCTAGAGAGGGTATGGAGAAAAAGAAACCCTCCTATACTGTTGGTAGGAGTGTAAATTTGTGCAGCCATTGTGGAAAACAGGATGGAAGTTCCTTAAATCATTGAAAATAGAACTACCCTGTGATCCAGCAATCCTACTTCTGGCATATAGCCAGAAAAGATGAAGACTCTGATTTGAAAAGATAAGGTGCATCCCAGTGTTCATAGCAGCACTGTTTATAGTAGTAAAGACAAGAAGGCAACCTAAGTATTCATCAGCATATAACTGTATAACGAAGATATGGCGTGTATATATGCACACACACATATACATATATTGTTGAGTTGCTCAGTCATGTTGACTTTTTCACCCCTATGGAGTGTAGCCCACCAGCCTTCTCTGTCTATGGGATTTCCCAGGCAAAAGTACTGGAGTAGGTTGCCATTTCCTTCTCCAGGGGATCTTCAAACCCAGGGATTGAATTCACATCCACTGCATTGGCAGGTGGATTCTTTACTATTGCACCACCAGGGAAGCCCTTACATACATCCATGGTAGACATACACACACATGAAATGAGATATTCGCTATAAAAAAGAATGAGTGTTGCCACTTGCAGCACAGATGGGCCTAGAGATTATCATACTAAACGAAGAAGTCAGACAAATACATGCTATCACGTATATGTGCAATCTAGAAAATAATACAAATGAACTTATTTACAAAACAGAAACAGACTCACAGATGTAGAAAGCAAAATTATGGTTACCAAAGGGGAACAAGGGGGGAAGGAACAGATTAGGAGTATGGTATTAACAGATACACACACTACTATATATAAAATAGATAAATAAAAAGCACAAGAAACCATATTCAGTATCTTATAAAAGCCTATAATGTAAAAGAATCTGAAAAAAATATAACTAAGTCACTTTTCTGTATATCTGAGACTAATACAATATTGTAGCAACTATACTTAAATAAAATTAAAAAAAACCCTTCATTTTGGAATAACTGCATTTATAGGAAAGTTGTAAATATAGTAAAGAAAATTACACTAGACCCTTCACCCAGCTTTTCCCAGTGTTAACGTCTTAAAAACAGTGGCACATTTGTCAGAACTAAGAAACTGATACTGTTAATTGGCCTTTAGACTTTATTTGTATTTCTGTAGCTCTTCCATTAGTGTCCTTTATCTCTTCAGGGATCTAAGCCTGGGTACCATATTGTAGTTAATTGTCAACTATCAGGATTTTTTCATGTGATTAAATCAATGCAAATCAACGTGTATTGGATCAGATTGTTCACCCGTTAATGAGAATTTCATACCTTCTTGCATATTAAAGGTTTTTAAGCATTTAGCCCCGAGTATCCTTGGGTAATGGGCAGTTGTAGTAGTATACCAGTTGGAAGAACAGTGTGCCCAAGGTAGGATAGAGCATTATATTAAGAAATACTAGTGTCTATCAAGAAAGTCTGTGACCTTTGGTCAGCTTTACTTATAAAAAGCTCTTAATTAGTGAAGGTCGGAAGTCTTCCTGTCACAGGGTTCCCACCGTCTATTCTTCCAGAAGGTTCTGTCACCCCATGTGAAATGAGTGAAGCTCAGTGGGAGTGCAGTGGTGATGACTACAGCATTTGTCTCGTGACCTTACCCTTAGTCCATCTGCACTCGTCTGGCAGTCTTGAGGTTACACATCTAGGGCAGATGTGTAGGCCAAGCTTTAGAAGTTTTCTAGATAAATTGTAACATATCCAGAGAAGAAGGTTCTAGGTTATACTTGAAAACCTTTGAGGAATGGTTATGGAAGAGAGATGTTTGGTCTGGTGCTGACAGTACTTTATTTCTCCTAATTTGAAAAGCTCTCCTGTAGAACAGGGATAAGAACAGGGACCAGCAAGAAGTTGTCCCAGGGAATTAAGAATTTGGCTCAGTGAGAAAAAGATATTTTTTATAGTCACCATTCTCTAGAAACACAGTGTGTGAGTTTCATGCTGTTGGGGGGATTAAAGCAGAAAATAGAGCCATATGGGAGAAAGATTCATTCAGTTAAGTGTCGCCCGTGTTATGTGCTAAGATAGGGAACAATTGACCATGCTTCATAGTGCTTACCATCTTGTAAATTAAAGCGGCAAATGATGGGAATGCATTAGAGGAGTGCTTACATCTCATTAAGCTGAGATTCATATAGGTTTGCTAGCACAGTTTTAGAACCAGAAGCTCTACTTTATCGGCATGTTTGAAAATCTTAGGTCACCTCTGTGACCCCATATAGTAATAATCTACTGGGAGGAACCCTCTAGAAATAGCGAAATAATAGCAGTGAGACAAAGGGTTGAAGGCTATTGCAGTGAGTTTTGTAGTCCTGTGTAAACTTTTTAATTGAGAGGGGTAATTATGCTGCCACAACTTTTTAAATGTAGGATGACTTCAGTAGCTAAAAATTCTGCCACTCAGCAGTGTGTGTGTCAGAGGATTGTGGACTCTCCAAGTAAGGTTCACACAGAACTGCTGTCCCACTGAATTAGGAGACACGTTCTAAAATGGGACTGGTCCCTAAGAATGGACCATACAGTTCACTTATCCGAAAGTGTCTCACCCCTAGTGACATTTTTATATTTTGTTTACTTTGTCTTGAGATTTTAACAATAAAATAGTTCCAGTTTTTAAAGAAGCTTTTAGTATAGCAGTAAAACTGTAAAGNATTCCAGGATGTCTGGCTCTAGGTGAGTGATCACACCGTCATGATTATCTTGGTCATGAAGATCTTTTTTGTATAGTTCGTCTGTGTATTCTTGCCACCTCTTCTTAATATCTTCTACTTCTGTTAGATCCATACCATTTCTGTCCTTTATTGAGCCCATCTTTGCATGTTTTAAACCTTGTTAACAATACAGTTAAGGTCATTATAGTTTTACAGATGAGGGAAATACGGAGCAGAGAAATAAAGAAGGTAGGTTGTCCAGAAATCATACAGTGCAAATACATGGGAAGTTACAGATATTATAGATGCAGGGTTTCTTTCTTACTGTTTTTTAGGATTTTCATTTTATTCTTTTTTCCTTTTTCTTTTTTTGGTTTCTTGAAGTCAACAGAAGTAATGCTGAATGTTCCAGTTGTAGACATAGTCATTGTTCAAAGTGGATCTGATAAAAATTAGAAATGTTATAGTGGTAGCCCAATGGCTAAGACGCCACGTTCCCAATGCAAGGGACCTGGGTTTGATCCCTGGTCAAACTAGATCCCACATGCCGCAACAGAAGATCCTACATACCATAACCGAGACCAAAGATCTTGCATGCCACAACTAAGACCTGGCACGGTCAAATATATAATAGATTAAAAACAAAAGAAATGTACAGAAAATTGGGAGGATGTCTAGAGAGACTGATTTGAATGTGAAAGAATTAAGAAGAGCACTTTAAGATTAAATTGATGATGCTCTCAAACACTTATTTAGGGACTGAGATCTCTGGTGGTCCAGTGATTAAGACTTCACCTAATGTAGGGGATGCAGGTTGGATTCGTAGTCAGGGAGCTAAGATTCCATATGCATGGGACCAAATAAACCAAAATATAAAAACAGAAGCAATATTGTAACAAATTCAATAAAGACTTTATGATTCTGCTACAGGAATGAAATGAGGCATGAAGGATATAATTCCCCCCCCCTCTATTTTTACTAAGATATAATAGATAAGCTACATTATGTTAGTTTAAGGTATATTATATGATAATTGTTGCAAAATGATTACCACAGTGGGTTTAGTTAAAGTTCATCACCTCCCATAGCTACTCCCCTTGAGATGAGCATCTACTCTCTTCAGTTCAGTTCAGTTCTGTTGCTCAGTTGTGTCTGACTCTTTGCAACCCCGTGAATTATNTAGTTTAAGGTATATTATATGATAATTGTTGCAAAATGATTACCACAGTGGGTTTAGTTAAAGTTCATCACCTCCCATAGCTACTCCCCTTGAGATGAGCATCTACTCTCTTCAGTTCAGTTCAGTTCTGTTGCTCAGTTGTGTCTGACTCTTTGCAACCCCGTGAATTATAGCACGCCAGGCCTCCCTGTCCATCACCATCTCCTGGAGTTCACCCAAACTCATGTCCATCAAGTCGGTGATGCCATCCAGCCATCTCATCCTCTGTTGTCCCCTTCTCCTGCCCCCAATCCTCCTAGCATCAGAGTCTTTTCCAAGGAGTCAACTCTTCACATGAGGTGGCCAAAGTAATGGAGTTTCCGCTTTAGCATCATTCCTTCCAAAGAACACCCAGGACTGATCTTGTTAACTGTAGTCACCATGCTATACATTATATCCTCAGAACTTAATGTATTTTATACCTTTTTGTTATATTATAAAAATTAATTAGAAAAATTTTGTCCCCAAGATCCTCATCAACCCTTGATGTTCTTTGATTTGTTGAAGAATTTGCATAGAATTGTAGGTATATTCTAAATTTTGCAAAATAAAATAGATTGATAAATGTCTTCATAATGTTGGGTGTAATAGTTCAGAAGTGTGCTATTTACTTTCAAATTTTGTTTCCATTTAAAAGAGATCATTAAAAAAGTTAAAAAAAAAAAAAAAAACTCTGTTACGGTTATCCTTGAGTAACATTGGACTTAAAAAATTTATCTGTAATTGTAAAACTGTCTCTTCTGCTCAGTTCTGAACCTGTTGAGGCCAGCAACCGCCTTTGATTCTCTGAATCTTATCTAGTATTACTGCAGAGTTTAGGTTACTGAGTGTTGAATTAAATAAAATTACAATGGTGAAGACCATTTAGCAACATGAGAAAACACAAAATTGGATGTATGCTGTGATTACTACTGTGTAAAAGTAATTATAGTTCAAAAGCAATACATTAATCATAGTGGTAGTTTGAGTAGATCTTGGATAGTTTACATAGTTTGGGTAGGATTATAGTTGATATTTATTTAAAACCCCAATTTTTGGTTATATTTTGTTTCTTTTCTCTTGGGCAAAAAACATATAAGATATAATCTCAGAAGCTCGCTGCTTGAAGCTTTCCATTTTAGACATTTTTTTCCTAAAAAAAAGTAAATGGAAAATGGTATATTTTAATCTCAGTTTTCCAGCTTCCTAAAGACACTAACATTTTTGCATATTTCCTTCTCTCTTTGTGAATGCTTTATATACTTGAGATGAACTCTTCATACTCATTTGAATTCTGCATTTTTTACTGATAATTACTGGGTTTTTTTGCTATTAAAAATTCCTTGTTAATGTCAAATGGCTGTATGATATTTCCCTGTGTGGGTATAACTATAGTTTATTATTCCTCTCATTAGTACAGTGGATGTCCTTGTATGTAAAACTTTATCTGCATTTCATATTATTTTCTTTAGATAATTTCATAAAAGAAAAATTACTTACCCGTTAAGAATATTGATGTGTGTAACTTTTTGAATTTCGGTACTCCAGAAAAAGTGTATCATTTTAGTTTAATTATTAGAGGACAATTTTCTTTTCAAATATTAGTTGCCATCTTATTAGTAGAGTTACATGTGGAAGAAAAATGATGTCTGGAGAAAGCATCTGTCTGGGGTTTTATAGAGAAAACCCTGTACTGGGAAAGTTGGTGGATTCCAGTTCTCCTTCAAAGTCCATCTCTTCTCAGAATCTATGATTCTGTGAGATTCCAAACTTCTGTTTAAGACCCAGTAACTTAAAGTTGCATCGCTTTTGCAGATCTTACCTCAGTTAAGAACTGAGGTAACTATTGAGGGACTGTCTATTCAGGGAAATTTCCTATTTTGCTTTCAGGTTTGTATCTAAAATTTGTTCTGTGCCACCCAGCCTAATCCTTAAAATAGTTAGTGGAGGGGATGCCATCACTGTTTTTGTTTTTTATTTTTGAGAACCCTCATTTGCTGTCAAAAACTGGATAATGCTATTATATTTTGGTTCTAGGTGATGAGACCGCTGTATGGCAGGCCCTGACTTTGTTGGAAGAGGGACTAACTCACAGCCCTTCCAATGCTCAATTCAAATTGCTGCTTGTTCGAATCTACTGTATGCTGGGGGCGTTTGAACCAGTGGTGGATCTGTACTCCAGCCTTGATGCTAAGCATATCCAGCATGACACCATTGGGTTGGTAGTATATACTCTGAATAATGAGCAGCCCAGCAGGGTGGGGTCCTCATACGTGGAACTCTAGTATTTTAATTTTAGCAGAAATGTTGTTCCTGGTATTTTGTTTTGTAGAATAAATAATCATCTGTTATGTACAACCCATTGCAAAGCAGATTTTTATATCTTTCAGCATTTTGTGGTAATTTTAAATTTGTACAATTTAGAAATGGTTAAAAAATTTTTCCTCAGATTCAAAAGAACAGTTAACATACTTTGAACTCTTTTTCTTTAAACTTTTCTTATGCCTATTTGCATAATTTGAAGTGTAGTATTTGATACTAGAGGTGGGTAGTAATTTGAAGTAGTATTTGATACTAGAGCTGGATAGGTATAACTTTTTTTTTTTTCCTTCCGACCTAGTTATCTTTTGACCCGATATGCCGAATCCCTAGGTCAGTATGCTGCTGCATCCCAATCGTGTAACTTCGCACTCAGGTTTTTCCACTCCAACCAGAAAGATGTAAGTGAAAACAAAAATTTCTTTTTTTTTAATGTGGTCTTGGTCCACTGAATGCACATGATCCAGAGAGCGTCTTCCTTCAAGTCACAGATGCACACGTGAAGGCGCCCCGTGTACTTGCCAGCGCCTCAGGCCGTACCTTCCTGGCTGGAGGCTGGTAGGCAGAGGTAGAGAGTTATCTGCGGTTGTTAGAGTGGGTGTGTTTAATAGAATCCTTGCAAGTGCATTTAAAAACTGGTTATTAACAGAATAGGAAGTGCCTATTAGGTCTGTCTTTTAATCTCTAAGAGACTTTCTAAGGGTATAAGAAATAGCCCGTAAGAGTTTATAGCCTGGAATGCCAAATATGATTTTATAATAACATTTGTTCTCTGTTTACTTTTATGGATTTCTGAAGTTTATGGCAACTGTACCCTTTACCACAGAGAGTACACTTACCTTTTCTTACAATTATAAAAATGACCATTTGAGGGACATTTTAAGAAACTTAAGTCACTAATTTGTATTTTAAAGTGACAATAAATAAGATAGAGTTTTTATGTGCCATAATGGAAGGATGGGATTTGCACCATATTTTTCACTGCAAGCAGATGTTATCTCCACTTGTCAGTTAAGCAAAAGGTTTTGTGGGAAAGCCATATGGTCTCTAATAAGTCGAAGTATGCAGAACCACTCAGGAGCATACGTGGAGAAGACATGCCTCAGCAGTGGTCACTACCTGCTTGCCTCTCCTATGCTTCTAAGACTCATCACCTGGAATTTGGCCACACTTGGTGTCTGCCCATAGTGTTCCATTTTCATGGTCTAATAGCAACTAAGAAACAGCAACAAGGAAGCTGGTTTCTGAGGTTCTTCTTGGCCAACACTCATGAAGATTTTTTTTAAAGCCCTTTTGTAACTATGACCACTATACCTGGTTATCTTTCATCTATAATCCTTCATGTGTGTATTAAACAGGAAGCGGGCACAGGACAGAAGCATTTCTAACCACTGGAATACAGGTTTGTTGCTCTCAGCTTGTGATAATTAAATTCTGCCGCACTTCAAGGCATGGCCTAGAGGGCTGGTGTAGCACAGAGTGGCAGTCTTTGCATCATCAGTTGGCTTTCAAGCTCTATCCCTCTTCCCCATGACTCTACTTCCCAGCAGTGATTGTGTCTGTTCAGATCTCACTCTGTGCCCTAACTTCTGATTGGGGAGAGACAGAAGTAGGCACCTGCATTTAAACATACTGTTCAGAAGCTGCTGACCTAGCTTTAGGGTCAGAATGGAATCTCTAGAACCTTGGTTCTGAAATCTCCTAGCATGAGTGGGCAGTCAAGTTATAAATCTGTGAGTTTTCACTGTGTATTCAAGTGTCTGTGCTTGCCATTCTCTGTTTCACTATCTGAGGAAAGACTCCAAAGAAGAGTATATTTCAAATCTCATTATTCTGACTCTCATTACTGTGTTTCTAAGAGAAAGGTTAAACATTTGATATCCTGAAGAATCCTTTTCAAAGTTTTGTTTCTCAAATAGCTTTGATGTGGGAGTGGGGGTTTAATTAAGGTATTAATCCAAGTCTGGAGTTTGTTTTTTGTCCAGTTTTCAAACATCCAGCATTCTAGAGGAACTATACTGTTCATGAATTGGTCAATAAAGGTACATTATTTTATGCTAATAAAAATTAAGCTTTAATATTTTCCCCCACAAAATATATTTTACTTGAAGAAATGTTTTGAAAACAATATACTCACACATAAAACAACTCAACCGAAAGTACTGTAATAGAGAAAGGAGATCTCCAGGAGTGATTTGAGAGGGCACATTGTTCTCAGTGGCTTTTGGTATCTTTGTTTGATATTTTGCTGATGGTCATGTGTGGCAGGAGTGACTAATTCACCTGAATGTATGAGATGCTAAAGATGATAAAAGTAAAGCATTTATGAATCTGGGACTAGAACTCTACTTGAAATTTATTTGTATTATTACTAACTAGGGAAAACAGCTATTTAATCACATTAAAGTATATAACTGAGGGGGAGGAGAAGGTGACAACTAGGTCCTGAGGCTAAAAGCAAGGCACGATACAGCAAGGCAAACACCTTAAACTGTACTGCCAAGTCCCAGAATAGGAAAATGGAGACGGTGGTGTGGACTGTTCCCTTTAGGAGTCTGAAGCTAAGAAAGGTCATGGTTGTAGTGTTGTACTGTCTGTGGTAAACCTCCTGACAGTATTAGAACTACCTCTGGAAAGCTAAAGCTCTATGTTCTACATCTTTTATGCTCACTAGTTTTTGGCATCCCTAGATGATTTTTTGCTTGAGTGACTGATACATTTCAGTTTGCAATTCATTCTTTGAAAGAACACCTGCTCCTTAAAATCCTGGAAGATTTGCTTTGTAAGGCTTTGTGCTGTGGGATTGAAAGTTCTTTTTGGAAATCTACAAAGGGATTTTCTTTTTGGAAAGGTCATTGTCTGCCATCATCTTATTTGGAATAGATTTTTATAATACAAGAATTAAGAGCTTATATTCACATATCTCCAGAAGTAACATACATGTTCATACTTTTAAAAAATTGCCTTTAAAAGTCTCTGTTTTAGGTATTCACAAAGATCATCATTCAGGGATTTGATGTCCATGTATTAATATTCTGCTAATATTTACAGTGACCAGGGTTCATTTCAGGCATCCATATGGGATCCAAATAGCCTCATTGGTGCATAAATGAATAGAAATGGGTACGGACAACATTCTGTGATATTCAGAAGGCTTTAAAGTACCCATGGCTTCCAGTTTTGCCTGCAGTTCCAATAAGGCCTTGTTGCTTCAAAGCACAGTGCTTCCTCAGTCTTTGTCCTGTTGGTAGCTGCCCAGGCCCTTTCCTAGCTCTGCAGGGATACTACACTGCAGCATTAAAGGAGGACTATCTCAAAAACAGAAGCCAGCGAACTCTGATTACGTTTAGTTGGTTAAAGGACTGCATTCCCTTTTTTTGGCCTCTTATTCTCTTGCCTTTTTTTTTTTTTTTTTAAAGTGGTATTCCATGGGCCACTCAGGAATTAAAAACTTCCTTTGCACTCGATAAGGCTGAGTTCTTTCCTTTAATCACAGTGTATTTTGCAACTGTAATTAATAAATTTGATTGGAATCACCAAAATAAAATTTCTATCCTGATTAGTCTCTGGATCATATGTTCCTAACCAGCTACCTTTCCCCTCCCAGTCCCTACTCCCCCCAAACTATAAGGTCCTATTGCAAGGGCTGATATTAAACCTTGCTATGTTTTCCAAGCCAGGAGGCCATTGGATAGGCATATGTGTTTAGGGTATCCTGGCCTCTCCTTGATTGGGCGTATTACTGTCCCTTAATCAGGCTAGAAGGTACACTTGAGCTTTTTCAGATAGTCCTTCTTTAAACCTGCAGGATCACAAGTAATCTTTTTAATTTTCTTGTGTCCGTCCGTCTTTAATTTCTCCAGATACTGCAGGCAAACAGCTCGCCGAGGTGTCCCATGGGGGTTTAAAAGCCGCACCGAATGCAGTTGAATTAGCGCCCGTGGCGCAATCCCACGGCCTGAAATGAACCCTGCGAGGCTGTGTATCAGAGGGTATGTTGTTGACTATTGGCCTATTTTCCTATTGGGCAAATTACTCGGTCATAATGGAGATGGGAACAGAGCTGACTGAGGCTGTGCAAAAAGACTAGTTTTTCTGTAAAGGATCTTTGGGGCAGACATCAGTTTTGAGCTTAATACTTTCCTTAGCCCGAAAGGGTGCCCTTCTGACTTCTGATCCTGATGGCAAAGGCCTATACCCATGAAGTTCTTCCCTGAGATTTCCTTCTGTTGTGCCAGAATTTCTGTTTAGTATTCTTTATCTTGCCTCTGTTCGTGTTTCATCTGTATATATGTATTAATCTAATTAAAGTACATGTGTTGAGTATTCCCTTTGTTTACCTGTTTATGGAATTTCTAGCATAGTAGTTTGGATGGACTGGTAACCTGGTTTTTGAATTTTCTGTCTTCAGAATGGGTTATGACATGAATTTTTTTAGGTCTTTTGTTTGATGAATTCTATCTTGGTGCAATGCATGTATGTCCTTTGTTTATTCAGAAGTAAACAAAACCAAGAGGCAGCCTGTCATTTTTTTCTGAAGGAGAGTACTTTTTACTTCTGATGGTAGTGGGATGGTTGTATTATACTGGTGTTTTGGTATAAAAGAAAGTGTATCTTAGATGCAGAAAAATATGGAGTAACATTCCTTCCATTATGGCACTAATCAAAATTTTGGCTGATGTGTATAACAAAACTTTCAGTCCTATTGAAATGAAAGGCACAACTCCTAGGAGGGAAGTCTGTGTGATGGTAGCAGTGGCTAAGTATTATTAGTAATAATACTAGTGGAGAAGACATTTGACTCCAGTATATGATAGAAGAAAAATAACATTTTTAAAAGCTGGTATTCTGCTTGATGACCAAAAACTTTCAGGATTAGTTTCAACGTCTTAATTTTAGTTTGAGTGTTTTATTTTGTCTTGCAAGGTTTGTCTTCATTGCCTGACATGTGAAATATTTATACCAAGGTGATGTCTTTCCTCCCCCAGACCTCAGAATATATTATTCAAGCTTACAAATATGGTGCATTTGAGAAGATCCCAGAGTTTATCGCTTTTAGGAACAGGCTGAATAATTCTCTTCATTTTGCACAAGTCCGTACTGAGCGAATGTTGTTAGACCTTCTACTTGAAGCAAATATGTAAGTATTGCATGAGGGCTAATAAGGGACTAAGGGATTAGATCAGATGCTGAGAGCCATTAATGGGCTTATGGGTGTCATTAGTGGGCTTAAGCTAAAGAAAAACGAGGCGGTGGGAGTAGGAGGGGAAAGGGAAGTAAGGAGAAAGTGCCTGTCATGGGGAGTGATAGAGTATTGTCAGCACCATCCCAGGTTCCACACAGGAGCCAGCTAGGTCATGGTCGTTGTCCCTGCTCGATGTTATGTTCACAGAGTTCCCCATGCCCCACAGACATGAGATTTGGGGAATTAATGCTGATGAATTTTATTTTGGTTGGGCTTTCAGATGCCTTTCTCTAGCTTTGTAGCAGGCCAATATGATCAGTGCTTGGTTCTATTTCGTGTTATATAAGCTTTTGCTTGTTAATAGCAAAGCCTTCCTTTCTTCACCCTTTCCTTTTCTTTCTAGTAAAACAAAGTCCTGGGTAGTATGTTTTCATGACTATTTTACTATTGAATAATACTTAAATAAAATTTCTATATCCCAGATCAACCAGCTTAGCAGAAAGTATAAAGTCAATGAATCTTCGGCCAGAAGAAGATGACATTCCATGGGAAGCCTTGCGAGACAACAGAGACTTAAATGTTTTCTTTAGCTGGGATCCAAAAGACAGGTAACTGGAATTGAACCCCAAGAAATTTATTTTTAAAGAATTAGGATGATGTTAATGTATGGCAAAAACCACTACAATATTGTAAAGTAATTAGCCTCCAATTAAAATAAATAAACAAATTTTAAAAAACACACAAAAAAACCTAGGTACCAGTATCCCCTATGAATACAGATGTAAAAATACTCAATAAAATATTAGCAAGCTGAATCCAAAAAAATAGAATTAGGATGAATTTAAGAATTATATATATATATATGTATATAATTATGCCATACAATAACATGTATATAAAAATATAAAATATATTTTCTATTTTATAATATACATATTATATAATATATAATGTCATACAATAACATGTGTATATAATATAAATATTAATGTATTGGTATAAAAATATATAATATATATTATTTAAATATAGAAAAATATATAATTATGTCATACAATAA